>LPNX011172263.1:6776-249593 GCA_001517045.1 Pseudotsuga menziesii | reverse complement strand
TATATATATATATATTATTTGAATTAACTGCAAAAATACACCATTAACTAATTAGGACATGAGTTGTCACCAATTAGTCTTTTTAAATACAAATTTACAAACCATCTCATCGCACTATCATACATGTTTGTTATGCCATAAATAGTCAAGCATACAGTTTAAAACACAATATTCCTCATCAAAAGGTACATAATTTCCATCACTTCAAACCCCACATATAAGCAATGGAGAAACCTTCCTGACCACCCCAACACCCACGCTACCTTTGGAGAAACATCATATGCACAACAAACCATATGTCCCATCAGAAATAAATACTTGGACAAGAAAAAGGTAAAATGTGTCATCTTCCCAAGTTGTGGTGTTCAACTACTTAACCCACCCTCTTTAATTAATTACACCCGCAAACATAAAATCATAAAATCAACCATAAAACACACAAAATTACATCAAATATTACATTAAACATGTCCAAAGCACAAGGATCCACCATGGAATATTCCAGCCATTGGATTGAAGCGCAAATCCATTCACCTACCCAAATTAAATCACCACATCAACCATTAAACAACATTAAAAGCACAAGGCCACCCAATTGAACCCATTTAATCATCCATTAAACACACTCAAAGCAAAAGGATTGGCAATGTTCAAATTCCATCCATTAGATCAACTCCAAAGCAATCACAATAATTCATTTTAAAATTTAATTTTTTTTATCCATGTCAATTCCACATGTTATTCCAACATAACAAAATAAATCTATAAAGCAACGATATTCTCCCTACAATTGACTCTATTTTCCCTTTGGGAATTCAAACAGTGTTGCAACCTTACCTCCCAAAAAGTGCAAAAAAAATGGCATCAAATAGTGCAACAAACAATGCATACATCCCGCTTGAATTGCCTCTAAATGCATTGACACTGCCAACATTTTGCATACAACACACTTGATTTTCCTCTCAAGTAATGCATCAACATTTCCTTTCAAATAGAGCATCAACCCTTCCAACATAAAAAAGTGCATCAAATAGTATTGAATTGCATATATTCGACCAGCATCAACCCTATCGAAAATCGTGCATTCAACCAATCCATCAATGGTATTAACCTAGGCTCAGTGTGCCTCAGTGGTTTAGGTATGCTTTTCCCTCATGCATGGTATTGAAATTCACAAGTGTTTACATCAGTTAATATGACTGCAATGCAATTGATAAGCATGTGCATATACAAAAATACATTGTTTGCATTTCCTACATGCTTTTGAATTCATGGATGTTGGAATTTGATTGAATTTGCATGTTAGTCACAATAACACTAATATGAATGTAACATTAACAACATCAGTAAAAAATAGAAAATTGTGTCTAGGTGCTTTTGATGAATTCATGGGTGTTCATATGAATGTAAGATAAACTTGTTAGATAATAATCCATCCTTATTACCATAGTCCTATACCTTAGAAACTTTCATTTTCTTCCATGCAGTGATTTCTATGGTTAGACTTAGGGAAATTGATCATTTTCCATAGTTGATGCACTCCTATTTTATCATTCTGCACAGTTGATGCGCTCCAGGTTGATCATTCTAACACTCAGGAACCCACATTGATTGCATTCAACCAAGAATGTGCTCCCCTCCCCCCTTTTCATGGATTTTGACTCATTTGAGGTGCTAGTGCTTGTATTAGGTGGATTTTGGATTGTTTTGGGCATTTATTGTCTACCTAGAGCCACTCCCTCTCACACATGTGCTCACACACACGTGCCACACCTCAACACGTGTTCTAGAATGCCTGACCCACATTCAAAAATGCATTCATGACTGTTTGAGATGATTAGGAGGCTCAATGGTCCACCTAGGGGGTTTGAGGGTCAAATCTAGTGATGACATGTGTATGATTTCGCATGGCCTCCAAGGCCTCACTATTTTTTCCTATTGTATTATATATCAGTTCTAGACATATCTGCAAGTTGGACAATCATAATAATATCCACTATTGACTTCATGTGTGTATGTAAATTTTAGTCTTTCAGCTATTTTGTGCATGTTTTGTGAACCATAGAGAATTGTGAGAGTTTATTTGGATCCTATATCCATCTATGAATAATTAACACATGGTATCAGAGATATTTGGAGATTAAAATCTATTCTAGTGTGTTTGATTTGTTTTTAGAGGGATTCTTCAGATAAATTTGAGAGTTTTCATTACAGGTACATTCAACAATTTGTCACCATTAGAGCAAGTAGATATGGATCAGATCAATGTCTTGTTAACACCATTCAAATACTTCAAGTGGAAGGCCAAGATTGTAATCCAATGAAGGTTGAAAGGCTTGTACAAGGTCACCATGGGGACATAAGTCAAACCAAGTTCTGTAGTTGAGAAATCAAAGTTCTTCAACAGGCTTGATGAAGGGCTTGGATTGTTGTGTCTAAGCATTTTGAGAGACTTTCTCTTCCATGTTGAATATATAACTACCTAAAATGAAGTATGACTGAGGCTTGAAGCTCTATTTTGGAATAGTTATGAGATGAGAGGTCACCAACTTGAAAACAAGCTCATATCCTTGATTCCAACTCTCTATGACACAATCTAGTATTTCTTCACCAAATTCAAGTCTTTGGTGCTTCAAATCGAGAAATGTGGCATCAAAAAGAAGGAAGAGAAACTCATACTATCCATTCTTTCGAAGTTAGGGACTAATTACTCTTTGTTTGTAAGAACATTTCATTAAAGAAAGCTCACAAGTCAAAACTGGAAAATGTCATCACTAGCTAGCTTCATGGAGTCTTTGACCCAAGAGAAAGATAAGCTAGTGTAGATGGGTACCATCAAGTCAAGCAAAGACCAAGATGTTGATGCAAGGGTTTTGCATCCATCATGTTAGGTAAAATAACTCCTGAATTCATTTATTCCATTGCAAAATCATTTATTTATACATTACATATGCTGGTTGAGTTTCATCTTCCGACCAGCCTTTTCAGCTTCCTACATAACTATTCATTTTCCTTTATTTATTTACAAAATATAATCCCGATGGATTATATTCCAACAATCCCCCCCTTAATCCGAAGGGGTGTTAGTAAGTCCAAGCATGTTTCTGAATCTTTCAAATTTTTCTCATCCAAGCGCTTTGGTGAAGATGTTTGCAACTTGACAATTTGTGGAACAATGTCAAATATGGACTGTCTTGGCCTCTACATGATGTCGAATCAAATGATACTTTGTGTTGATGTGTTTGGTTTGATCATGGAATCTGGGATTCTTAGCCAGCTTGATTGCAGAAGTATTGTCGATCAATAATGGAGTGGAGTTCTCTTGTTTTTCTTGCAAATCTTCAAGTATCTTCCTGAGCCATACTATTTATTTCGTTGCTTCAGCTGCAACCACATATTCTGCTTCTATTGTTGAATCTGCCGGAACTGACTGTTTGCGTGATCTCCATGAGATAGCTGCTGATCCAAGACTCATAGTGTATCCAGAAGTTGATACTCCTGTCTCCTTATCGCCATCAAAATCTGAGCCTGAGTACCCAATACTTTTTATGTCATCCACCTTAGAGTACTTGAGTCCAACGTCTTGAGTCCCCTTCAAGTATCTTAGAAATCTTTTTGTAGCTGACCAGTGTCCTTCACAAGGTTTATGCATGAACCTTGAAAGTATGCCAACAACATAAGAAATATCTGGTCTAGTTGTTGTAAGGTAGATAAGTCTTCCTACAAGTTGTCGATACTTGGTCGCATCCTCAAATTATTTTCCTTTGCTTGATGTGAGCTTCATTTTCTGTTCCATTGGAGTAGAGATAGTGTTGCATTCTGTCAAGCAAAATTTTTCTAGTAGTTCTCCAACACATTTTTTCTGAGATAGGAATATGTACTTAGGATGTTGAGTGACTTCAATTCCTAAGTAATAGTGGAGATGTCCCATATCTGTCATTTCAAAGATATTTTTCAAATATTTCTTTATGGATGCTATATAGCTCTCATTGTTCCCTGTCATCAAAAGATCATCTATGTACACCACAAGATACACAACAGATCTTCCAACTTTCTTTATAAACAGTGTTGCATCATCAAGATCAAAATGTTCGAAATTTAACTTCAAAAGATGCTCGGTTGATTTTTCATACCATGTGTGAGGCGCTTGTTTTAGGCCATACAAGAATTTGACAAGCTTGCATACCTTTTGTTCTTTTCCTTTCACAACAAAGCCTTCTGGCTGAGACATAAAGACAAACTCTTTCAAGTCTCCATTCAAGAAAGTAGTTTTCACATCCATCTGATGAATTTTCCACCCATTTTGAGAAGCTAAAGAGAGTAAGGTACGGATGGTAGCCCATTTTGCTGTAGGAGAAAACATTTATTCATTGTCAATTCCTTCCTTCTATGCATAGCCTTTTGCTACAAGCCTCATTTTGTGCTTGTCAAGTGAGCCATCTGATTTGTATTTGTTCTTCTACACCCACTTGCAGCCAATTGGTTTGGTTCCAACTAGAGGGTCAACCAACTTCCAAGTTCCATTCTTCATGAGTGAATCATACTCATTCTGCATAGCTTCTTTCCACTCAACTCGAGTAGAAGATTATTCAAAGGAAGTTGGTTCAAAGTTAGCAGATAAATTAAATTCACAATGAAATGATACATCCATGTCATCACCTGAATTATCTACTTCTTCTCCATCTTCATGTATTTTTGAACTTCTCGTTCCCGTCTTTCCAACTTCATCCAAATGGACACTTTCAAGTGTCTTTGTGGTCCATTTAGGAATCTTCAGTGATGGTCCTAGTTGATCAGCTGGTGGTGCTTCATTTCCTTCAAGGTTGAGTCTTCCAATTCTCTCAATCACATTATCTAGTTGAATCTCTTGTTTAGGTGAAGTAGCAGGAACTTCTTCATGCGGGGGAGTTGGTGCTTCATATGGAAATTCCAAAGGTTGATCCAGAATAGGAATCCCCCCTTCAAGGTTTGGAATTTCATATTCATTTTCAATATATTTCTTTGGATGAGGATAATTTTCAAAACGATCAAGCTGTCTCTCAATGGAATGGTCATTTTTATTAGTCTCAAGAAAAATGACATCTCTGGAAATAACAAAATTCTTGTTTACCTCATCATACAGACGGTATGCCTTGGAGTTTTCTTCGTACCCCAGGAAAATGCATTTTCTGCTTCAAGCACCAAGCTTGTTTCTTTGCTCCTTTGGAATCAAGGCATAACAGGTGGAACCAAAAAATCTGAGATGCCTGACTGAAGGTAGATGGCCAAACCGCATTTCATGTGGAGTCTTGTTATCAAGAGCATTTGAGGGACTTATGTTTCTCAAATAGGATGCACATTTCACTGCATCACCCCAAAACATTAGTTTTACATTCTTAAAAAACATCA
This sequence comes from Pseudotsuga menziesii, assembly GCA_001517045.1. Classification (NCBI taxonomy): domain Eukaryota; kingdom Viridiplantae; phylum Streptophyta; class Pinopsida; order Pinales; family Pinaceae; genus Pseudotsuga; species Pseudotsuga menziesii. The sequence goes on along the minus strand of LPNX011172263.1, from coordinate 244,205 downwards.
TTGATCGTACCATATTCAGTATGGTTCTGTTCATTCTTTCTACTACACCTTTTTGTTGAGGATTGTAGGGAACTGTAGTCTGATGTGCAAATCCATGTTGGCGAAGATAATCTTCAAAAGCATTTGAAGTGTATTCTTTCCCATTGTCAGTACAAAGTGTACCAATTTTAGATTGTGCTTGTTTTTCTATCAATGCATGAAAGTCCTTGAATGTTTGAAATGCTTCTGATTTTTTATTTAATGAGTAAATCCAACACATTCTTGAGTAGTCATCAACAAAGGTCATAAAATACTTATTCCCATTGGTAGAAGGAGTTGGCATTGGGCCACATAAATCAGAATGCACTAATTCTAATTTCCTACTTGCTCTGAAATTAGATTCATGGAATGGAAGCTTACTGTGTTTCCTTAAAATACATGCATCACATTTGCTCTTCTCTTTGGGAATGGTGGGCAAACCAAATACACCATTCTTTCTCAACAAACGAAGACTGTTATAATTCAGATGACCAAATATTGCATGCCACAATAAACTTGATGACAAATTACCTTCTCCATGCTGAGAGAGGTAGTCATAGTTCTGAACCCTTGCATATGAACCCTTTAGCTTCATCAGCTTCCCATCTTCGTATCCAGTCATGATGACTTGGTTGTTAGAGGACTTTCTTATTTCTACAATTCCATCAAACATGTGGATGGAATGGCCTTGCTGTCGAATCTGCACCAAGGACAACAGGCTTCTTTGCAACTCTGGAAGATAAAGAACATTCTTCAACAAGAAATAAGGGAATCTAGGCATCTTCATCCGAATGGTGCCCATTCCCTTTGGTCTAAGACTTGACTTATCTGCAAAGTAAACTATGCCATTTATTGTTTCATTAAGTTCTTCAAAACAGTCTTTTCTAAAAGTCACGTGTGATGTTGCACCACTATCAAGTAGCCAACAATCTGTGTAAGATGAAAGTGAAATCATTTCATTAATACCAAGATTACAATGTGCAACAATACAATGAGCAGAATCTGAAGATTTACTAGCATATTGGTTCTTATTGTCATCTTTCTTCTGGTTATGTCTGTCTTTGATGGAGTTCCACAAAGCCCAACACTGATCTGCTGTGTGTCCAATATTTCCACAATGCTTGCACTTCAAATCTAATCTTTTGCTGGAGTTGTTTCTACCTCCTCTACCTCTGAATTTTCTTCTTCCTCTGCCTCTCATGCTGCTTTCTCCTTTGGGATGATATTTGGATTGGTTTTTGGTGTGGTTGTTTTCTTTTTGAGAAAAGAAAAGTGATTAAAAGAAGAAAGAGTAAAGGTGTAGGTCTAAGTCTCTGCCACCTTCCTCAAGCTTTACAACAATGTCAATCATACAAATAATTTTGCAGCTTATCAAAATAATTCAATAGCTCTATATCATTATCTTGGCAGCATATACAATCATTTAGTTCACACAACTCAAGAAATAAAGAGCCTCAACTTTAAACCAACCAAATAGTAGGGTTCATGGAATATGATAGCTGTCAATAAGTTCATAAGCAAATTTTTAGCACTAGAAGAACTACTCAGCATCACGCCAAAGGAAATACCATTGTTTGTGAACTGTCACGCAGCACTCCACACAAAATATAGGGTTTTGAATAGCACCAGTCAACGAGCTCAGCAAAATGTGTAACTTATTACCTTCACGCAAGTGAAAATTCATGACCGATGATTGTAAGCTGGAGAAAATAACCTTCTTGTCTTTTATTCTGATGCAGAGTTCCTGAATAGCAGCATAGGATTCTGGAAAATCGGATTGAATGGTGTCAAGAATAAAATGTAGTTGAACGATACCCTCACAACATTTTTCAAGAACGTAATTCTTGGCCCACAAAGGAGTCACGCATTGCAGCTTAAATTGCAGCGAATTGTAAGAATGGTGAGGGATGGACAACTAGATGTAGTGACTTTATCACTTCTCCATAGACAAGTTCAAAGATTCAAATTGACAACTATCAGATATCTTCACGAGGATGCAACTTCAAACACAATGTGTTATACAGAGAACACATTATATGTCGGGAACATATTATATTAGCGTTTGCAGACATGTAGAGTAGCAAACATGAACTCATACAAGATGCATATACATGAAAATATTTCACTTCAAACTTCATGCAAATACCTAGGGTAAATTTAGGGTTTTTGTATTCCCAACGGTCACAAGCAATTATACCAATAGCACTTTACCTCCACGCAGTTGACAAAAGCTTGAGTCACAACCAACAGTCTACAATCACCAATCTTTAATGTATTCATAGTAGCAAGAAGACTATGCACAGCTTCACTTCTCAACCGAATCTCAGAAGAGATGACAAGTCGCATCTCTCAAAGAATACTTCACAGCTGCACAATCTCTCTCCACCAACGATCTTCAGTATTCAACAAATTCTCAGCTTTGATTACTAAGATCTCTTCTTAGCTGGACGCAGCACTCAATCTCTTCAATCATCTGGAGTTAGCAAGGGTTGGCTCACAGCCCTCCCAGGTTAAACACAAACCCGACACAATTGAGAATCCCAACACACAACATAAAATTAGTGTTTCCACCCTAGAGAGGATGCACCACAGAAAATTAGGGTTTCCACCCTAGTAATCGCAACACTTCTTAATGCAAAAATTCGTAGCCCTAAACAACGGTCTTCATGTTCCACAAATCTTTCAAAAGATTATCTGAGCTGTCATAGATAGTTAACGTAGAGCTGAATGGGATTGGTGAAGGGTATCTCGTTCTATAGACAAGGCTCTGTGGAAATTCATGGGAATAAAGAGAAATGGGAGAACGCTCTCAAATGAAGGTCTGGGACCATAATGCATACAATGAATGCACACAGGCTAGTAGGACTGGTGGTGAGTAGCAAAATAACGCACAAAATTATGGCACTCGGGTTGTAGGAGAAACACAGAGGCAAACTAACAATAGGCAGGCAGTCTGAAATAAAACAAAGGTTAGAACGAAGGTCTGGCAGGCAGACTAGCAAGCATGTAGTCAGGAGTTATGGAGCTCTGATACCACTGTTAGGTAAAATAACTCCCGAATTCATTTATTCCATTGAAAAATCATTTATTTATACATTACATATGCTGGTTGAGTTTCATCTTCTGACCAGCCTTTTCAGCTTCCTACATAACTATTCATTTTCCTTTATTTATTTACAAAATATAATCCCGACGGATTATATTCCAACACATCCAAATACAAGAAGAAAGCCAAGGATTCGAATCATCCAGACAAGAAGAAGTAAGAAATACCCAAATTTCTTGATGGGGGTTTGAATTCTTGCAAGGACAAGGACAAGAAGAACAAGGAGAATACCAAATGCACCTAATTCCATAAGCGATGGAATCCAAAGAATGCATGTATGAAGAATACCATAGACATGATCACACAAATGTTGGAGAAGAACAACATCCCAGTCCTAGAGGGCACAAGGAATAAGGATGGAGGTTCAGGCTCAGACAACAAAGAGAGGTGCCATGCATTGGTTGCTGGTTCTTTATAATATTCATCCTTTATTATTGATTCAGGAGCATCAAGGAACATGGACTCTATCAAATATTTCTTCACATCCATGAATTCACATAGTGGCCTAACTATTTGAATGGGTGATGATTCAGAGATCCAAGCCAAGGGGATTGGTGTGATCGTTCTATAAGGTGGGTATTTCAATAATGTATTGTTTGTACCAGAATTGGAAGCAAACCTACTGTCAATGTAACCAAATGACACACAACACTTAATCCAAGAGAGTAACATTTACTCCAGAAACAGTGGATATAACTAAAATCTCCACCAACAAGGTGGTGATATTAAGGTTTTCTAATCATCAAGTAAGGATGTACAAATTCTCCCATTTCCTTCTCCAGAGGGAAAGCACTCATGTCTCATGCCAATGAAACCAACACGTTGTGGTATGAGATATTTGGTCACATGAACTACACATACCTCCAACCATCGAGCAAAGAAGGCATGGTGGAAGCACTTCCTCCTATCAAGTCCTCCAATGGTACATGCATTGGTTGTGTGGTGGGAAAACATCCAGAGCACAACTACAAGAAAGGGAAAGAAAGGAGATCTACTCAATTCCTTCTATTGGTGAATTCATATCTTATTAGACCACTCCCTACACCTTCATATGGAGGATCAACGTATTTTTTTACCTTCATAGATTATTTCTCACGGTTTTGCTAGCTTTACTTTCTCAAACTCAAATTTGAAGTCTTTAGGACACTCAAGGTTTGGAAATCCTTGATTGAGAATCAGTGTGGGAATAAAACCAAATTCCTTCAGACTAATATTGGTAAAGAGTATTTGAACAAAAAATTTCAGCACCTTTGTGAATAATGTGGCATACAAATGCAGCATTCAGTCCCCTACACACCAAAACAAAATGGTGTGGAAGAGAGGAAGTGTTATAACTAGATCTTGTTCATAGTTTATCTGTTCTTTTTTTCCTAATTTCAACCGTTGGTTTTAAATGATTTTACATTTTATGTTGATTTTAAGAACTTTTGACAATCAGTAATTTTTGTTGGATTTAATGCTTTTAATGGTTGAATTATTTCATTAGTTTAGTTTTAAGGTTTGTATTTTGGGATTATTAGTTAATATGTATATCTTTAAGCTTTCAAAAACTTATAATAAAAGTTTATTCCAAGTTTTCTTTAAAATCTAACCCTCATTTTTGTGTCCTTTGTCGAATATTTCCATGAGGAGATTCCTGTAGCAACTCTGTTTTTCTTGTTTTTGTTATTATCATTGGGAGAATATTATGAGGTCATGGAAATGAATTATCGAAAACCAAAAGAGATTTTTTTCCAAAATAGAATCATTCACAAAAACCTCTCTCAGTTTCGCAAGATCTGTTATATTTTGAGAGATTCGAATTCATCTTTGTGGCCTATTTTCAGGGTTTGAATTATTTAATAATTTCTTGTTTTAGTCACAAATTTATACCACATATTATGATCAATTGAAGAGGAAATTTTAAAAACCAAGAGATATTTCTGTTCATAACAGTCTCATTAAAAAAAACTTTCTCAGGTTTTGTATAAGTGTCTTGGATTGAGAGATATGAATGCGTCTTTAAGACCAAAATTTTCAGAAATTTGCCAAATTTTCCCAAATCTGATTTGCTATTTTTTTGGTTAATTGTCTTTAAAGATTTTGAATTATCATGTAACTAGTTGATGTAACTATTTCAAATTTTGACCTAGAAGGTAGTTATGGAGCTACTTTACATTTGTAATGATAAAAGGAAGACAAGCATACATTTTTGGTGGGGGGATTTTTCACTCAAGGAGAGGCTTTTGGAGCTTTGATTTCTCAAGCTAGCATTTATAACTCTTATGTAAGTGGATGTCTGTTATTGATTATATATAAAATGATAAGCCCTTTTACCTATCATGCTTTTTTAATTTTTGATCTGGTTGATTGTTGATTCTACAATTTCATTTCCTGTTTAAAAGTTTATTCATGTAAATGCTTGTAGCCTGTGGGTGGAATTGGTAGTTCATGTGTAATGTTTATGGCTTATTGGGATGTGTTTGATCCCCAGTTTATCCAACTTGCATGATTCAGTTCTGTATTAGCTCGTGGATGTTTATTTCCTCGTTGATGAAGTTTTTAAAACCAAAACCTTAAAAACCTATTTTACTTAGTTTTATTTTATGAGATTGTGTTGGCTTGTTCTTTAGTAGTATGAGAACAATTTTTGGCACTAACATCTTTGGCGCTATTTCCGGGGATGAAGCTGAAGTATATATTCTCTGGGATATCATTATTCATCTGATTTTGAGAGGTGAACAAAGTCAAAAAATCTTTTAGACTACAATTTTTCACCAGCGATTCCATGATTAAAGATTCCACTGCAAGGAGAATTTTGTTGACAGAAAAATGAAGAAGCCAAATGGAAAGACTAGGTATCAGCTTGTTACTTTCGTCCATGACGTTTTGTTCTTATTCATCAGTTCTTTCCTATCTTTCCCATTGCATGTCAAAAGAATTATTTTTTGTTTTGTCTATTTTGATGATCATAAACCTTCAGGTACATATCCCTCTTTGGAAGAAGAAATCATGCATTCTTCTTGTTTTATTGATGTTGATCCCATTCCTTCATTTGAAATACATGTGCAACATGATATACATATGCCCATATCTCTTGAACCTGATTATTTTGGTCATCTTGTAGAGAATAAAGCTAATATATTACCTTCTACCATCACTACTGAAAGTTGCAAACAACTTGTTGAACCTCATTTTCAACTCACATATTTTCAGTCTAGACTCAGACATAAGATGTTTAAACCTCTTAGGCTGCCATCTCTCTTACACCTTTATCCTTCCTACTTTGTTGAATATCTTCCCCATTTTACTGGAAAATACCATATTACAGCAGATAAGCATTTAGGATCTTTTCATAATTTCATTGATAATTTTGAAATCATGCATGAGGATGTTGTCATGAATTTATTTTCGAAATCCTTTGCTGGAGATGCTGGGTTTTGGTTCCGAAATTTAAAAGATGATTCAATTGGATCATGGGAAGAGTTACATGATGTCTTTTTGAAGTATTGGGGTAAGAATAAATCTTATGATCAATTTCTTTCCGAATTTTATAGTTTGAAAAGGGAGAATGATGAGCCAATTACTAAATTTAATTAGAGGTTTCAAAGTTTTTATATCAGTATGCCTACGGAGATCAGACCTTCAGAAAAACTTGCTATGGTATATTATGTTATGGCTCAACATTCAGATCTTGTCTTTTTCTTATTAGAAATGAAATCATAATCTTTAAGACAATTGTTTGAGGATGCAAAATGAGTGCAGGAGAACATCCGAGCTTTCAAAATGCTTCGATATTAGGCTCATGTTGAAGATATACAAGCTTTTGAATAGGAATAAGAACATAGGTATCATTCAGATTTAAGACAGTTTTCTTCATCATTTTTCAGATTTTCATATGAACAAGGATATAAATGACACTTGTGTTGATTCTTCATATCATTTTGATGAATTTTTTGATGATAATATACTTTCAGTGGATTCTAGTAGATATTTCCTAGCTCCTGCTATGAGATTATCATGTTATGAAGAAGAAGTTGCTGCTCTTCAACCTCTTACTATTGATATAAGAAATAAGCTGCCATTCTTGACTTATGTTCACTTTCAGAATTTTATTTTTTTCATGTTTTGATCAAGGGTTTTATTTAAAGGTCAAGAATTAGTTTCAAGAGCCCTTGGTTTCCATTCTTGAGCCAAAGTTTAAAAAGAGCAACAATGGAGAGGAAGATAATGCTTCATTTTATGATGAATATAATGAAGACATTGAATTTTTAAATCATAAATTTGATAATCCCATGGCTTCTTGGATGGAGTTGTATTTTTGAAAGGTTTCTAATGCTCCAGCTTTTGGAATACTTCCTATTTCTAGTCATAAGTATTAGTTTCCTATAGACTCTTTATTTCATTTATCACATATTTTGTGGGTTTTCTGAAACAGTAGCATGCATGGAATTATGATTCTCAGTCAAATGGTTTCTTGGCTTCACTGGAAGTATGATTACACTTGATTGGGTTATTTACTTGGATTAGAAGGAGGAGTAAATAATAGAATAAGCTCGCTATATGAGCATGTATATTATTTTCAGTATGCTGGTTTGTAGCAGTATTTTGTCATTTCATAGGTATATGTTTAGAGTTTGAGAAAGTTGCAGAGATTTGGTAAATTACTCCATCACCCAATGAATAAGGCACAAGGTCCACAGGTTCTTGAAGCCTCACAAGGAGGACTTCATCCCACAATGAGAGACAGATGTTATAACTAGATCTTGTTCTTAGTTTATCTATTCTTTTTGTCCTAATTTTCAACCGTTGGTTTAAAATGATTTTACAATTTATGTTGATTTTAATAACTTTTGACAATCAATAATTTTTGTTGGATTTAATGCTTTTAATGGTTGAATTATTTCATTAGTTTAGTTTTAAGGTTTGTATTTTGGGCTTATTAGTTAATATTTATATCTTTAAGCTTTCAAAAAATTATAATAAAAGTTTATTCCAATTTTTCTTTATAATCTAACCCTCATTTTTGAGTCCTTTGTCAAATATTTTCATGAGGAGATTCCTGTAGCAGCTCTGTTTTTCCTGTTTCTGTCATTATCATTGGGATCAGATTACGAGGTGATGGAAATGAGTTATGGAAAAATAAAAGATTGTTTTGTGCACACCAGAATCATTCACAATAACCTCTCTCAGTTTTGAAACAGTTGTTATCGTTTGAGAGATTCAAATTCATCTTTGTGGCCTATTTTCAGGGTTTGAATTATTTAATAATTTCCTATTTTAGTCACAAATTTCCAGCACGTATTCCGATAAATTGAAGGGGAATTTTTACACACCATGAGATTTTTTTGTTTATAACAGACTCATGTGAAAAAACCTCTCTCATTTTTTTCACAGGTGTCTCGGATCGAGAGATATGAAGGCGTCTTTAAGACCCAAATTTTCAGAAATTCGCCAAATTTTTCCAAAACTGATTTGTTATTTTTTGGTTAATTGTCTTTAAATATTTTGAGTTATCATGTAACTAATTGAGGTAACTATTTCAAATTTCGACCTAGAAGGTATATATGGAACTACTTTACCTTTGTAATGACCATCCTAGATCCAAATCCTAGGCTCTATCAAGCGCCGAGAGGGATCAAATCTCCCGAGGTGCAAACCTCCTTTAGTGCAATACCCGAGAAGAGGTTTGCACCTCGGGAGATTTGATCCCTCTCAACACTTGATAGAGCCTAGGATTTGGATCTAGGCTGGTTCCAGTCATGGGCGGTGACACAAAATTGGAGTTTGATCAACATTGTAAGGAATAGGTTAACTTGAAAACACAGATATAATTATGATGATTATCATGATGTACGTAATAAGTATTAAGGATTGAGTAAATTCCTTAATACTTATTACGTACATCATGAGAAAAGTTCCTTCTTCCATGAAGCTTATGATAATCCATAAGGACAAATGGTTGGTATATATTGTGATTCCAATTCATAATGTTTCTTTGTTTCCCAGGGTGATGTTGTAGTGCTTTCACTGAGAGATCTACATTCATAGGGCCATAGAGTATAGGATGAGGCTGTATTTTTATCTTTTTCTTTGGAAAACCATAAATGACTTGAAACACTAGGAGAAGGAATAGAATCGGATATACTTAACAAACTACAACCATGACATGGCATAGGACTATACTCTATAGTCATTATGCAGATGTTGGAATTGGGTATAACTTCCTAAGGACTATGAACAACATCCATTTTAATATGAATGCAAAACCTTCCATGTCGGAGGAATACTCGATGGCAGCGAGCTTGTTGTTTCTAACATAAAGAAACAAAGAAGCCAGAAATGGAAGCTCCAGGGGGATACAAACTCGTAGAATTATCCTATACGGTTCCCTACTTTCTCTCTTTCCAGAAACTTGTGCAACATAGATATATACCCAACTTTCATATAGATTGTTTGAAATGAATAAAATTAATCTTTAAAAAATGATGATGGAATTAAAATATACATCCATTGTGAATATCATGTACATAATTTTGCACTCGACGTGGGACTTTTCATTTATGATATAATAGAAATGAAAGAAGTTGGATGAAACGACTAATAATAAGAATACTAAAGCCAACAATATTGTTGGCTATTGACAAGCTAGAGTGCGTGTTATAAAAATGACCCAGGTTCAAATTTCAAGCAGGTAAATCTGATGTCGAGACCAGGTGAGAGTTGAATGCTTGGTAGAATTAGAGAGATTAAGATGAGAATATTAACCAAGGAGGGTGGCAAATGAAAGGATGTTTGGCCTTCAAAAATTCCCAAACTCATCACTGCCACTAACAGAGTCTAAGGGTACATGAGGGTCATTGATCTAGAGTTATTGGAACACACAAAGGTCCACTCTATTGCTGCAAACTCTTGTCATTTTAGTGAGTATTTGAATGGTTTTACAGAGGACCTCCACATATATTCAATGGTAAATAGAAATGGAAAAATATAAATAAATTATATTTTGTTTTTTAATGAGATTATTAAGAAAAATAAAACTATTATAACAAATCCTTATTGTGACGGATCATTGTTGAGTTGTGATCCACATCATCAGGATCGAATCACAACTTAACAATGATTATTATATACAGAATTTTAGATCACATGCATCATGCATTACCGCATAATCACTCAGACACAGATTTCCAAACTATATATATAAATGCAGACAGTGTTACGGATCTCTCTTAATCTTTGGAATGTAATCAAACAATGTTACGGATCTCTCTCGATGTTACGGATTACAAAATGCAGACAATGATAAGGATCTCGGTGTTTATCAACAATGCACAGTCTTTTTTTGATCTACGTCTAAAACATTTTGGGGAAATGAAATCTATAATTTTTTTTAGATATGTAGCAAGAATAATAATACTTTTTACAAATCCATGTCAATTTTGGCAAAATAAAAGTATACATTTCATATTAATAATGCATAGGCTTTAAATATTTAAAAAATATTAATAAATAAATTCTATGGACCATCATAGATTTTAAATTTTGAAAAAAGGATTTGTATTCTTCCAGATCCGTCACAAATTCCCTAACGCTGACTTTTGGCAAGGATGCATAGGTTATAACAATATAATAATTATTAATATAATACCATAACACATATTTTTACAAACTATGTCGTCCAAAAAGAACGAAATAGATAGCAGAGTTGAGATAAAATACCAGGTGGGAAGATCATCAATGAATTAAATCAGAAAAAAGGGAACTCTTACATAGTTCAGGCCTGATAGTGATACATTCCACAGATCAAAAGATCGGATCACAACTCAACAATGATTATTATATACAGAATTTTAGATCACAGGCATCATGCATTACCGCATAATCACTCATACACAGATTTCGAAACTATATATATAAATGCAGACAATGTTACGGATCTCTCTGAATCTTTGGAATGTAATCAGACAATGTTACGGATCTCTCTCGGTGTTATGGATTACAAAATGCAGATAGTGTTAAGGATCTCGGTGTTTATCAATAATGCACAGTCGTTTTTTAATCTACGTCTAAAACATTTTGGGGAAATGAAATCTATAATTTTTTTTAGATATGTAGCAAGAATAATAATAATTTTTACAAATCCACTTCAATTTTGGCAAAAGAAAAGTATACATTTCATATTAATAATGCATAGGCTTTAAATATTTAAAAAATATTAATAAATAAATTCTATGGACCATCGTAGATTTTAGATTTTGAAAAAAGGATTTGTATTATTCCAGATCCATCACAAATGCCCTAACGCTAACTTTTGGCAAGGATGCATAGGTTATAACAATATAATAATTATTGTTATGCAGATGCAGTGATTGACAAAAAGGTTGCAGTCATACCCATGACCCTCACACCCAGCTGGCCGTTTCTACAACGCCACCAAAACATTGCAATATTCATCTGATCACGATCTACAAAATGAAAGAATCTCCCACTAAGAAATATTCAGAGATTTCCATCCACTATCCAAGCCGCTGACTGGAATGGATAATCTCATACAAGGGCCAAAATTGGTTAATGCTACCGAGGTTTGAAGTTAAGAGACGCCATTTCAAGCACATTCTGCTAGAGGCGTGGCAAACCTGACTGAATCTTTGCAATAATCATAAGTCATGTATTTCTCTTCTACCCATTTCAGTTTCAACCTCTGCTTTGCATCCAGCGAAGCATAAGCAGGATCATCCCACCACGAAGAACACCTTACAGTCGTGCCTGCAGATTGTTCGCATGCATCTATGCTGAAATTCTTGTATGTGGAAATGAAAGGCGCGTGGCTCCAATCCGTCTTGACGAGGCCACCTTGAGTAGCCCATTCGTCTGCATTCCATATTGAGGAATAAATGCCCATTGGTTGGGTTTGAGGATACGGGACTCCTACTCTTTTCTCATTGTTGAGAAATACCTGAATGGGCACATCATTCACAAAGAAATTGCTTGCATCCACCAAACATTCAACACCCAATAAGACGATTATAAGACTGCATTTTACTTCACACTACATAGACTAACTAGGCATCACAATAATGAATGATTATTAATAAATAAATAGACTTACATAACTTGGTGACGATTCCAAAGGAAGGAGTAGGAATGAAAGTCTGCAGTTGGGTCGAATCATAAGAACAAACACTGCTCTCTGTTGCCAACTCCCTTTGAGTAAACATTTGTTTGCACAGCGTATGGCTTGCCAGAAGTGTTCCCCAAAAATTCAAAGTCAAATTCGTCATGCTGATCGCCTTGGGAAGACATCTGCATAACCAGGTATATATTCAGTCATTTCAAGATCAAAGCAATCAAGAACCTAAGAAATGTGTTGCAATTTGATTAAATGTATGGAAAATGGAAATTACATAAAATGCAGTTACAGTGCCAGCAGAGTCTCCAGGAATGAGTTTAATCTGTACATTTGCTTTTCCAAAGATGTATGTGCTCTTTGAAGCAAATCATGCACATGCAAACACAGAAATATCAATGGTACTTGGTATGAAGCAGCAGAAACACAAGTAAAAATAGAGAAAGTGAGAAGAAAAAAAGAATAGATAAATACCAGAAGTGTTATCGAGCTTGAGCTAGAGAAACTCCCCTTCATACATAACATGGTCAAGAGCCCAGCTTGGGTAAAAGAAATCGTTGAAGGATGAACATTGAGAGCCCACGAACAGGATGCACAACATTACCATGCTACTCAGAACACACTGCCAGTGCATGATGCGTGCCCCTTCTTGGAAACCTACCAATCCCATCCTCAAGACTCGACTGGAGTACTGGATATAGAAACAGTTTGAACTAATGAGAGTTCGACGATGAAGAAATAGCTGTGAGACAGAGATAATTTATAAGGATGGGTAGCTTGCCAGGAATACACAACTAAATTTAAAGTAAAGATGAGAATAGAGAGTGGGACTGGGGTCCTACTTGATCTGGAATAGCGTCTCCTGTCAAGGGTCCTTCGGAATTGACTCAGAAATGTCTCCTCCTTCTTGTGGGTCGTAGCACTCCATTTAAATAATCACTCAGACACATATTTCCAAACTATATATATATATAAATGCAGACAGTGTTACGGATCTCTCTGAATCTTTGGAATGTAATCAGACAATGTTACAGATCTCTCTCGGTGTTACAGATTACAAAATGCAGACAGTGTTAAGGATCTCGGTGTTTATCAACAATGCATAGTCGTTTTTTAATGGTGTTATATACGAAATTGTCTCGAAGTTACAATACTAAAAATACTTGGAACAAATCGATCCAAATCCACTTTCACTTTCACTATTATTTTTTGCCGACATGTTAGTAACGTTACATCACGTGACAAGATCTCCCCCATAATATTCACTTTCACTATTTCACTATTTTTTTTGCCGACATGTTAGTAGAGTTACATCACTTGACAAGATCTCCCCCATAATATTCACTTTCACTATTATTTTTTGCCGACATGTTAGTAACGTTACATCACATGACAAGATCTCTCCCATAATATTCACTTTCACTATTATTTTTTGCCGACATGTTAGTAACGTTACATCACGTGACAATATCTCCCCCATAATATTCACTTTCACTATTATTTTTTGCCAACATGTTAGTAACGTTACATCACGTGACAAGATCTACCCAATAATATTCACTTTCACTATTATTTTTTGCCGACATGTTAGTAACGTTACAACATGTTAGTAACGTTACATCACGTGACAAGATCTCCCCCATACTGGGCTGTAGAGTGCCTCTCGGCACAATAAAAGGAAGACAAACATACAGTTTTGGTGGGGGGATTTTTCACTCAAGGAGAGGATTTTGGAGCTTTGATTTCTCAAGCTAGCATTTATAACTCTTATGTAAGTGGATGACTCTTATTGATTATATATAAACTGATAAGCCCTTTTACTGTCATGCTTTTTTCATTTCTGATCTGGTTGATTGCTGAGTCAACAATTTCATTTCCTGTTTAAAGTTTTATTCATGTAAATTCTTGTAGCCTATGGGTGGAATTGGTATTTCATTTGTAATGTTTATGGCTTATTGGGATGTGTTTGATCCCCAGTTTATCCAACTTGCATGATTCATTTTTGTATTAGCTTGTGGATGTTTATTTCCTCCTTGTTGATGAAGTTTTTAAAACCAAAACCCTAAAAACCTATTTTACTTAGTTTTATTTTATGAGATTGTGTTTTTTTGTTCTTTAGTAGTTTGAGAACAATTTATGGCACTAACAGGAAGAATAGGGCGCTCAAGGAGATGGCAAATTGTATGATTGAAGATAAGGATTTGAGTCCTTAAATATGGGATGAAGCCATTAACTGTTCTACATACATACAAAACAGGGCTCTTCACAAATCAATAGATGGAAAAACACCATACAAGGGATGGTTTGGTCACAAGCCAAATATTTCACATTTCAGGATTTTTGGCTCAAGGGCATGCACTAGAATTCCTCCATAAAAGAGAAAATATTTGAATCCAAAAAGAAAGGAGTGTATCATGGTGGGATATGGTGAATATACAAAGGGATAAAATATATTTCATCCTTCAACTCAAAATATTTTCATAGAAATAAGTGTGCAATTTGAAGAAGAAGTATTCCAGATATCGAACTAGCACCAGGGGAATGCTCAACCCTCCACCACAAGATGATGTAATTGATGAATTCTTTTTTGATATTTATGATATTTATGATTCTTGTATGTCTGCAAGGAGTGGATTATTGAGATAAATTTTCACCAGTTGCAAAGATGGACTCCATAAGGCTAGTTTTAGCCATTATTGGAAGCAAGCGCTCGGAGGTTCACCACATGGATGTCAAAAGTGAATTTATCCATTGTGATATATAGGAAGAGATATATATGTAGAAACTTAAAGTATTACAAGAGGATTCTTCTCTTTTATGCATGTTAAATAAGTCACTCTATGGCCTCAATTAAGCACCAAGGGCTTGCTATGCTAAGATCGACAATTTTCTGCTATCACTTGGCTTTGAAAGATGAAAATAATATCCTAATTTTTATTTGCGGCATGTTGGTGATGTATTGTAGGTAATTTTACTTTATGTTTATGATATTTTTATTACAAATACTTTCACCAAATAAATTGGGGCATTCAAGGCCTCTTTGCACAGTGAATTTTCAATGACTGATCTTGGACGGTTGAAACAATTTCTTGGTTTGGAAATTGAGCAATATGAAAGAGGAATCATGGTAAGCCAAAAAAAGTATGCTTTAGACATGTTAATGAATTTTAATATGTCTGAATTTAAGGAAGCCAAGTTCCCATTCCTTTATGGTATCAAACTAGGTGAAGTTGGTGATTCTCCATTGGTGAACAACTTGTTGTATAGACAACTAGTCAGGAGTTTGTTGTATCTTACTCATTATCAAAGTGATTTAGAATATTTTGTTGGTGCTGTATATAGATATTTGTAGAATACTTATGAGATAAATTGGAATAAAGATAAGAGGATCCTTCAATATGTGCAAGGAGGCAGACACTTTGGGGTGCACTATGTTGTTGGTTCTCCACTAGAACTAGTGGGATTTTAAGATTTTGATTGGGCTGGTGATCCCAATGACAGGAATTCCACTTCAGGTTATGTATTTATGATAGAAAAAGGTTCCATATTCTGGTAAATCAATAAATATCACACCATCTCCCTTTATTCAGCATATGTCAAGTACAGATGAGCATTGAACGCAACTACACAATGTGTGTGGTTGTAAGGTATTATTCGGGAACTTGGAGTTGCATTTGATTCACCCATAGTCATTTGGTGTGATAATAAAAATGCAATAAATATTTTGACAGATCCAGTGCAGAGGCAAAGGACCAAACAAATTGAGATACAAATACACAACATCCATATATTGGTGCATGATCAGGTGATAGCCTTGCAGTATTGTCCATCTACAGAGCAAATTGCTAACATTTTCACCAAGTGCTTTACATAGAATAACATCACCCATATTTGATACCTTATTGGAGTGGGAAATGAATGGTGATGGATACCATTCACTTTCATATTTTTGGCTCCATTTCCATTTTTTATGGGAGGTTTTGTTCCCATGTGGTTTTCCTCCTTACCTTGTTTCTATGGACAAATAAAATGTTATGTTGTATGAGCTGACTTGATCCTTTGTTGACAAGGCCTCCATGATATTTTTGGATAAGATGCACTAAGTCAGGATTAAGGGGGGATTTTAGAGCATAATACATCCTTAGTACCATATTTTTAGACATTAGACACTTTCATTTTATTCCATGCAATGATTTCTATGGTTAGACTTAGGGAAATTGATCATTTGCCATAGTTGATGTGCTCCTAGTTGATCATTATGAATAGTTGATGTGCTCTATTTTGATCATTATAATACTGAGGCACCCAAATTGATTTCATTCAACTAGGAATGTGCTCCCCTTTCCCATTTTCAGGTTTTTTTGACTCATTTCAGGCGCTAGTTCTTGGATTAGGTGGAGTTTGGACTATTTTGGCCATTTATTGTCCACCTAGAGCCACTCCCACTCACCCATTTGCTCACACATTCCTTCCACACCTCCAAACATGTTCCATCATGCCTCACCCATGTTTATGCATGCATTTGTGACCATTTGGGATGATTAGGAGGCTCATTGGTCCACCTAGGGGGTTTCAGGGTCAAATCTGGTGATGACACTTATATGCTTCTGCATGGACTCCAAGGCGGTAGGAATTTTCCCTATTGTATTATATATCAGTTATAAACATATTTACCTATTGGAAATTCATAATAATATCCACTATTGATTCAGGTGTGTATGTAAATTTTAGTCTTTTAGTTATTTTGTGCATGTTTTGTGAACCATAGAGAATTGTGAGAGTTTCTTTGGATGCTAGATCCATCTATGAATCAATTCTCACAAAACATCCTAATATGAATGTAATATAAAAATATCAACAAAATGGTTATGTTTCAAGTGTCAAAAAACCCTTATTTTCTATGTTGGGAAACACTACCACCAACTAAGATCACAGGCCTTGATTAGGAACACAAGTATTCTAACCAAAATATGGTTCAGTTAAATAGTTTTTTTAGTATTTTTTATATGTTATACTTGTGTAGGTTTCCATAGCCATTCTAATAGTTAATACTTATGCTCATACTAGGAGCAGAAGGAAGCAAGTTACTTGGGGTTCCTAACTACATTGCAACTCATCGAACGATGACATCCCCTAGGATGACAATAAAATGGTGCTCCTATAAATGATAAAGAAGGTCATGTACTTCTAGAGACAGTTGAGGACCACACAATCCCACCATCAACCAAAGTTCATGGATCTAGTTCATGAAATAAAATCAATTCTATAAGAGGGTGGAGAAAAAAAGACATGTTGGTTGTGAAAATTGACGACATTGAATTCCATGGATATTCAATTAGAGAAGACACACAAAACATGATATTGCATGCACATCAATCCATTAGTTGATAAATGGCATAACACATACCAAAAATGGGGGGCCTCTTACAATTCCAACTCAACAAGAGGAGGACGAGGTGGTTCTATGGTGTAAGGAGATGGTCGATTTATGATAGAATATGTATTTGATATAGCTGAAATAAACTATTTCTCAAATATGTTAGGGGAGGAAAAACCTAGTTAAATATGGGTTTCATGGTAAATATTGGTGGGGTGGGTTTAAAAAATTCATTAAAAACTTGTCTTGTGGACGGTCGAGGTCCTTGATAGAGATAGGGTACTAAATATATTCCCTATAGTTGTCTCTAAGTTCTACGACACACTTTCCAGTGCATATGAGAAACACAATTACCCTCCAGACCACATATGGCACTGTGAAAAAACATGGTTACAAGCGGGGAGGAAATATGGCATGCAAATAATTTCCAAGAGAGGGAGTCGAAACATACCTAATATTCTTCACAAGAGAAGGGAGTGCATACCCATACTTTGATATGTGAGTGCAATTGGTTTTACAATCCATGGATTTTATCAATCCAAGGGTAAAATTCACCTAAAAAACTACATCCAAAATTATGAACATGGAGCATGCGTGGCTTCACATCCCCATGCATACATGACTAAAGAACTATTTTTGAACTAGATTTTTCACTTTACAGCCTCAATATTGGGTGGTCTGTTGCTTGAGAATAGAAAACTGCTAGTTATAGATGGCCATGGAAACCTCATCGCAATGCAAAAAATCGAGGAGGAAAACAAGTTGGGCGTTGACTTGTTAACACTACCTTCCCATGTGAGTCACTAGCTGCAACCCCTTGATGTGAGTGTGTTTGGGCCCTTCAAGTGTTAGCTCAGGTTATA
This sequence comes from Pseudotsuga menziesii, assembly GCA_001517045.1. NCBI lineage: Eukaryota > Viridiplantae > Streptophyta > Pinopsida > Pinales > Pinaceae > Pseudotsuga > Pseudotsuga menziesii. The sequence continues at coordinate 225,732 of LPNX011172263.1, read as the reverse complement.
ATGAGTAGTATGGAGGGAAAAAATCCTAGGGGTAGAGGTAAAGGGTGTCACATTAGTTGATCTTACAAGAAATGCTTTTAAAAGGGATGTCAAACCCTCGAACATCAAGGTTGGTTTTAGGAGAATGAACATCAAGGTTGCTTTTAGGAGAACCTATATATGACTAAGATGATCTTATCCAAGATACTGGTTGTATCTAGGAATTTAATGTGGATGGGAAGGAAGATGTAGACACTATGCATATATTTTTTACATATATCAACAAAACTTCTAGGCTATGGATCTTGATGATGACGAGAAAGAGGTCAACACAAAACAATATGAACAGGAACCAACATAAGATAACATACAGGAGAGAAAATCATACATAGCATAAGTGGATTACGATGCACATACTCCATGTCTCAATTATTATTTTGGTGAGTTCAATAGCGGTAATGGCCCAAACAAGAACAATGGCCCCTTGACATTTCCAAACATGGTATCACAGTGATCATGGAGGAAGCAATGATGAACTTGGACAGGTTGGTTGTCACAAACACCAATGATGAAGGAATTAACATGCATTTGTAAGAACTATCGATTCCCAATGAAACTTTCCATATTTTTGTAGATAATACGTCAAAATTTGATCCTAATGTAGATGAGTAGGTCATGATCAAAGAGGAAAATGAAACTAAAACACCTATCCTAGATGCAACAAAACAACTAGAAATGAATGCACCGACACTTGGTTGATTCCTGAAGTTTCTAATAGAGATGGTGACACCACACAGAAAAAAGTAATAATAGATGATCTATGTTTGGGCGGAGGTTCTCATATTCTAACATCATAAGACTACACCATCCTTTTGATGGATTATTAATAAAAGAAACATCAGATGGAATAATTAAAACAACAGAAGAAATACATTGTTGTGGAAGGGAACAAAACTAGGTTGGTAATAGTTGGACAAAATGCATTGGAAAGGACTGAAAGATAAAAAACCAAGGAAGAGAAGGAGAATCATAAGGTACTAGCAAGACATGAAAATGAATCAAGAAAGGTGCAACAAATGGCTGCAAATGATGGGCATATCGCTTCACAACCTACTCACCCAGACGAGGAAAGGAATACGATGGCCAATTCATTGGAAATGATTGCAGATTGCATAGTTCTATACATACCTTATCAACATTCACTCAACACACTATAATTGGGAAGGCACAACCCACCACTTTGTTCCTACAAGTGCAGTTCCAACTCGATGTTTGATTATCCAACACCCTCATGCATTAACCAAGGGGTGTTAGGAATATCTTGAACCTGTGTATTTTATATCCCCTAATGGATTCAAGAAACACATTGGACTCAAACAAATGCGATAAACACTCCTCATCCTAATAAATCATACTAGCTAGACCAACTATTCTGTCTCAAGTAGGAACCTTGACACACTTGGGAAATGAAGACAATCAATGAAATCAAGATCCATGATGTCGATCAGTGTCTACTAACCACATGCAATTTTTTTTTTTGTGGGTGACATTTTTTTGGATGTTGTGGAAGGCTATTTTGTATTCAGGGAACCATATTTAGTTATTATTTACTATAACTATAAGAACCCTAATTTTCATCACTCTAATTTTATGACTATTTTTCAGTGCTCTATCAATTGACATTCAACAAAATGCCCACATTCAAGGTGAACATATTGGAAGCAAAAAATATAATTGGAATGGAACAAACAACCACACTTTAGGGTTATCTTATATATATTAATCATGTAACAATGAATTTGTTATCATACAATGTAGGTTACCAATATTTCAGTCATAAATAATTTTGCTTCCACAATATAATGTTTAATCTAAAGAAAGTCTCATGACTTATTAAAAGGATATTATTTTTTGAATGTAAAAGCCATGTGTTAGGTTGGTGGGGAACTTAATTACATGGGGTTTAATTCACTTTTGGAGGGTTTTACCACAATTTTATTTGACCTTGTTTCTTTCCCTGTGCATTCTTGTTTGGTTCAATGAATGGGAATTCCCTACCATACCAAAATTGATAATAACCTTTCCCCAGTATGCTCAATCCATGAGAACTCAAGGAAAGGGACACTAGTAAGAGAATGGAAGGAAAACAATCTACCACCATGTTCTATGCTTCTCTCAACAAAGCTAAAGTGGATGTACATGTAAGCAGTAACACGTTCATAATAATGTCTAGTGAAAATCCAATATAATCACCTACTTTTACAACCACCTGTCACCTATTTCTCACCCTACCCATTAATTAAATTTGCATGCAGTATCACTAAATTGAGTGTCAAAATAGAATTCATGCACTTCCACTTACATTAAATTGTAACTTAATGCATCTTTTACCAAAATGAACATTGTATTGCAACTAATCCAATTTTAATGAACATGGATATATAAATTTTGCATGTTTAGAAAAATCATTATGTAAATGAAACAAATACCTGCCCTATTCTATAGAAGTAAGCAATCATAACATATACACAATCATTTTACTAAAAATCAATTACATAAGTGGTCCAATCTATTGTTGATTTGCAAGTGGTTGCAAGTACTTGAAACTAAAAATGGAAGAAAATATTAAGAACACACTTAAGCATGCGAAACCATCAATAAAAATACATCATAAGCTTAAAATGAATATAATGTAGCATCCACATTCAACACACATTTCCTTGATTCATGATTTGATGCAACTGCTTATTGATTTGTTGCATAAATAAAAAGAGTATGACCATAGCTAATAGATGGAGGAAACATAATTATTGGCGTCACCAAATTATACATGAAATTGAACAAACCACTTATATGTTCAATCTAGATGGCCATCATAAATATCATCAACATAAGCAAAGTACACTAGATAGGGAGAAAAGCAAAATAGTATCAACATAACCATAAACAAGAAAATAAATAGTATCCAAATAATATTTCAGGTTCGGGGCACATGGAAAACACATTTATCATCAACATAACCCAATCCTACTCGAAATGGAGCAAATTTCACATGTTTGATCCATAGGGATGATAAAAACATCATCAACATCCATGATTTATAGTCAAAATGCATTACAAGCCATAGGTTCAAGCCACAACCAATCACAGTAGTATAAAGATAACCGAATTGTACCCATTATGGAGAAAAAACCTTATAACGTTGAGGCACATGGAAAACAAAAAAATCATCAACATAACCCAAACATACTCCATATGGAGAAAAGTACTCAGAAATTCGAGCCACATGGCCAACCAAAACAATCTCAACAGCACTGATTAACCTCGAAATGCATAACTAGTCACAGGTTTGAGCCACAACCAACCAAAATAGAATCAACATAACCAAATTATGCCAACTGAGGAGAAAAACCCTTACAGGTTTGACCCACATCGAAAACCTAAGAATCATCAAGATAACCCAAAACATAAACGAAATTGGGGCAAAGTGTTCACAGGTTTGAGCCATAGGGTCGACCAAAACATTATTAAAAGCACAAAATTATACTTGAAATGGAGCAATCGAGTCACAAGTTCAATCCATTGCAAACCAAGAAAGTATCAACATAATAAAATTACATATCAACATAAACCATAAACCATAAACCATAAACCTTTAACTAAATATCAAAATTACATAAACCATAAACCCTTATTAGGTTTAAACCACAAGGTGGTGGACTGAAACCCTCTAGTTTCAATATGCAATGCCCCTAGTTTGATCCTTGTAATGTATTGAATGAATTATGTAAATGATGTAAATATTCTAGTTCGGATTCCTAGTGTTGAGCTCAAGGCCAAGGACAGACTAGATAAATGGTTAGACATGTATGATGTATATATTTTATTTTGACCTTGTCTTTGGCTTATAATTCCAATTCAAAATGTATGTAAATAATATATGCACCAATAATAAAATGGTCCAACAATGGTTGTGTAAAGAGCACCAAAGGGGATATGATTCCACTAGAGAGGAAGATGAAAGGGTGCCTATAGGGAACTAATCCTTGCTACCAAGTGTCAATGTTGGAACTCACCCAAAATTCAGTCATGTGCCTTGAATAAGGAAAATATCTCATTTTTACTATTTTCCAATCATTAAATGCATGTGTGAAGTTGGTGGGAAATGACACTTCATGTAGTTCTTGAAGCACGGGGTTCATTGCACTTTCAGATAATTTTGTCACAAGTCATGTAGTAGTCAGGAGTCCTTTATTCTAATGTTTGAATTAATATCAGCTATCTTTTCACAATTTTCTCATATCCCTTGGATTCAACCCTCATTCTCTCATACTTTTCATGCAGATTTACTTTATGCAGATCTCTCCATTGCTTTTCATAACATTTGGAAGCTGTATATAACCCATAAAATTGAATTTGGAGTTAGGACAATAGATTTGGAAGGGAAAAATGATGTTAAGAAGTGAGAAGAGAGGTTGGGCAATATAATAACCCTTCACTCTTGAATTTTTTTGTAGTTACATGCTTTGGAAACCATGAATAGGGGCCGGAGGTGGTTCTTTAACAACACTTAGTAGGTTGGACTTCTTCTATGCACACACATGAAGCACTCAACAAGATTGGTCTCCCAAGAGAGCTATATATCATTGAAGGGTATTCTTGAGTCAATAAGGGTGTTGTGTGGGACATGTATTGTGGAATCCAAGGATGCAAGAGATGAGTGAGACCCATGTAGATCTATGTATGATAATTTGGATAAGCATAGAGAGAAGATCAAGTTGTAGGTTGAGAGAGAGAATCATGTAGGTGTTTCATTCGCATTGATGGATTCATAGCTTGACCTGAGGATGGAATCTCAATAGAAGGAGTATATGATGGAAATATTTCCTACGGTTGGGTGGGAGATCACTCTTACAGAGCCAATTGCTTGGATCTGCGTTGTTCAACAATAGGTATTCTTGTGTATTTGAATGTGAAATGATTTTAAATGATTCCATAATGTTAATTCTTGCATATGCATGTTTGTTGTGTGTGGATTGATTTATTTATGTCGTGTATGTTTTGGTTATGTACATGCATTTTATTTCTTATGAATTTTGTAATTGGGTTTGGGGTAAAATTGGGTGCCCCAAATAAATGTAATGTCCCCTCCTAATGGTCAGATTGGGTGAGGGAGATGTTATGGAGTGGTATCATAGATTCTGGTTAAAATACCAGAGTTATATGGGCCCTAAATTCAGACTTACACTTGAAAATTAGAAACGGTTCCTGAAAAATCATGTTTTGTTAAGTGATACACAAGGGAGATAGAATTAATCTTGGATTAAGTTCATATTAATCCTCGTAATTTATGAATTAAAATAATGTTCAAATAGAAATTTTTAAAATTTTGGAAAATTTTAGTTGGGACCAACTAGTGTCAGGTGGCAAGGTGATGTAGAAGAGCTACATGGGAAAGAGGTCTGACATGGAAGGTCCATGTGGGTGGAGGGTGTGATGTGGAACAACCACATCAGATTCATGTGCAAGTGAACACATGTGGTGGAGGGTGAATTCAGATGAGATCTAGCCATTGGGATGTTGTGGAGATCGATAGCTCTCAGTGATTCATAGCCACGAAGATGTGCGAAGGTTAAATCATCAGAGAGAACATGAAGGAAAACCACCCCATTTATGTGGTAGCTACATGTGATTTCAGGATCACAAAAGTGGGTTCGAGAAAATAATTTCCCGAGGCCTTAAACCACCTTTGTGTCAGATGGGAAGTTTTGTAACGTGGAGTCCTATCTGATGGGAGGGGGTGTCAGGTGTGATGGGGCCCATGATACTCATGTCATTCATCAGATATTTCCCATATCAGATCAATTCCTCTCAGTGTTTTAGGCCCATGAAGGTAAAAAAAGGTTAATTCATTAGTGTGGCCCTAAAGGAAAATTGCCCCATCTACATGTCATCCTCTCGTGCGTTCAAGGTCCCAAAAGTGGGTTTAGGAAACCACTTTTCCAAGGCCCTGAAACCACTTTTCCGCCTGAAAAGAGGTCATGTGACATGCAAGTATGTGACATAGGGTTGCATTGCATTATGTAAGGGGTGATGGGGCCATAGAGTGGGTGGTACTGTAGGGAGTGATGGGACCCACTTCAGTCCTATTGGAGATGAAACATCACATTGATCAGATCGATGGCTGGCATTTTCTAGGTTCAATAACTTGTGAAAGTTAATCGATCAACATGAGCCTGAGATAAAAACCGCCTTGCGATTTGTCACCTTCTTGTGCATTCAATCTCACAAAAGCAGTCTATGGAAACCATTTCCCCCAAAACCTGAAACTGTTTATGTCTAATAAGTGGTAATATGAGGTGGGGTGGTGTTGGGGGTGCATGAATAAGGGAAAAGCAACAATTTTCTCAGCCTAATTTCGGGTTCCTGGACTCAAAAAATGCAAGAAGAGGTCGCAAGGGAGAAATTCCCCCTTGACCACTATTTTTTAATCTAAAATATGTAATACCCCTAGTTTGACCCTTGTAATGTATTGAATGAAATTATGTAAATATTTTAGTTCATATTCTTAGTGTGAAGTTCAAGGCCAAGTCCCAACTAGAGAATTGGATAGGAATGTCAGATGTATATATTTTATTTGGATATTTTGTTTGTATTATAATGCCAATTTAAAATGTATGTAAATAATATATGCACAAATAATAAAATGGTCCAACAATGGCTATGTAAAGAGAACCAAAGGGGCTATGACTCCACTTGACTGAAAGAGGGAAGGGGGAATAAGGTGAACTAATCCTTGCTACCAAGTTTCAACCTTGGAACTCACCCAAAATTCTATCACGTTCCTTGAATAAGCCAAATATCTCCTTTTTTACTATTTTCCAATCATTGAATGCATGTGTGAAGTTGGTGGGAAAGGTCAATTGATGTAGTTATTGGAGCATGGGGATGATTTCACTTTTGGACAGTTATGTCACAAGTGAGAAGTTATCCTGTAGCAGTCATGAGTCCTTTCTTCTAATGTTAGAAGTAATGTCAGTTGTATTTTCACCATTTGCTCATATCCCTTGGAGTCAACCCTCATTCTCTCATAGTTTTCATGTAGATATACCTTATACAGAGCTCTCCATTGTTGCTCATAACCTTTGGAAACTGTGTATAACCAATAAATTCAAATTTGGAGCTAGGAAAACAGATTTGGAAAGGAAAAATGATGTCTAGAAGTGCTAGAGAGGTTGGGAAAGCTAGGAACCCTTAACCCTTGAGTTTTATTGTTGTTACATTCTTGGGAAGCCACAAACTAGGCCTGCAAGCAGTTCTTCAACAACATTTAGCAGGTTGGTCTTCTTCTATTTACAAACATGAAGCACTTGGTAAGATGAATCTCCCAAGAGAACCGTGGATCAATGAAGCGGATGCCTGATCCAAGAAGGGTGTTGTGTGGGGAAGGTATTGTGGAATCCAAGGATATGAGAACTAAGTGGGACCCTTGTAGAGATTTGTATGAGAATTTGACTAAGCATAGAGATAATATCAGGTTGTATGCTGAGAGAGAGAATCCTGTAGGTGCTTCCTTCAACCTTGTGGACTCATATCCAGGCTTGGGGTGGCATCTTAGAAGAAAGAGTATATGCTTGACAGATTTCCTGTTGTCCCTACACGAGGACTTCACTTAGTGAACCTCTCACATAGCACGTGCAATCGTGGGATATTAAAGAATACCCTTAATTTCGAGAGATATTTCCCCAAAGTATTTTTGTTAAAACCCCCTCCCAATACTTGAAACCTCCTCCCTGCCCCTTTTTATACCTCAATCCTTATAAACCACCCTACCCACCCCCACCTTAAACCCCTCATCCCCCCAATATCTGCAATATATTGGTTCAATTTTTGATAATTTTAAAACCCACAATATGAACTAACGTGATAGGATATTGGTCAATAAGTGAAGCCCCCATGTGTCCCTAGGAATGTTAACTAAATTTTGGTCTCTAAGTTTTGGGAGCTCGGTTGAGGTGTGAACAGAAATGCGATGGAGCGGGTGTGGAAATGGAAAGCTCTGAAATTTTGGGCAGTTTTTAGGGAAAAATTAAATGTTTGCAGTGAGTTAGTTGGAAAGGGTGTCGACTTATGGGTAGTGGGTGCGAGATGTAAAATTGAATAGTAGAGACTATAAAAAGGTAAAGGGTTGGGATTAATGGGTTTCAAAAGATAAGATAGAGCTGGTCAAGGTCAATTTTTGGTAAAGTATGTAATATTCTATACTCTAATAAGAAGGATGGATAAGAGTCACGAATGTAATGTACTGTCGATCCACAAGCTGTGTGCATGGATGTAATATAATGGTGTATTTGGAGATATGTTTGTAGGTTGTGTGCGTAGACCAAAGTGTTTGAGACACAAATCATGCCAAATGAAGAGCAATTTTGTGGTTTTCTCCTGTATGGGTTTCCATGTTAAATTCTTCGTGTCAATTGGTGTATGTGTTGGTTGTGGAGCCCAATCTTCCAGATCTAGAGATATTATTCATTTGTGATTGTAACCCATGAGTACTGTATTTCCCCTATAAAAGCAAGCATTGTAAAACGACTGAGTATGGTATTGTATTGTATTGTAAGATAGACTGTGAGAGTGTGAAGAGGAAGTGCAATGGTTTTTCTGCAGGGTGTATCCCTTCATCTTTCTAGACTGTAATAAAAGGACTGGTAATTTCTTTGTGGACATAGCCCATCGTTTGGGTGAACCACATTATATCTGTGTCTTTCTATAATGTTTTAATGTGTTTTGCATCTTGTTTATTGATTTAACTATATATCTGTTATTGCTCTGCGGTCCTGTTTTCTAACAATTGGTATCAGAGCCAAAAGGTCTATTTGGTTGGTAAACTCGCAGGAAAGAAGGGCTCCTAGTTTGAGTGGGAGCAATGGTGGAAGAAGGAAAGTTTAGGGTTGAGAAATTTAATGGCCAAAACTATTAGTTATGGAAGATGCAAATGGAGGACTATCTGTACCAGAAGGATCTATACTTGTCGTTGGGTGGAAAAGAAAAACAACAGGAAGCTATGAAGGATGAACAATGGGAGGTTCTTGATAGAAAGGCATTGGGAACAATACGGCTGTTCCTAGATTCATCGGTGGCCTTCAATATTTCTAAAGAAAAAACAACAGAGGGTGTGATGAGCGCATTGATTAATTTCTACGAAAAATGCTCATCTTCTAACAAGGTATTTTTAATGAAGCATTTATTTAATATGAATATGTCGGAAGGTGGATCTATTGCTGACCATTTAAATGAGTTTAATACACTTACCAATCAGTTAAGTTCTTTAAAAGTGAACTTTGGTGATGAGGTTAGGGATCTTCTAATCTTGTTCTCATTGCCAGAAAGCTGGAATAGCTTGGTCATGGCTGTAAGTAACTCTATACCTAGTTCAAACACTCTTAAGTTTAATGATGTTGTTGGTGTTATTCTTAGTGAGGAAATGCGAAGAAAAAGCATAGGTGAGACATTGGGTAATGCATTGACCATGGAGAGAAGAGGGAGACAAAATGAGAGAGGAAGGAGCCCAGGAAATCATGGCAAGTCTAAAAATGGAAGATCCAAGTCTAGATTCAGAAATGTAGAGTGCTGGAACTGTGGTAAGAAAGGACATCTGAAGAAAGACTACATAGCTCCAAATAAAAAAGGAGACAGACATCAAGAGACTACTCAGGAAGCGAATGTAGCAGGTGATGTGTTACAAGATGCTTTGATTCTTGCATTAGATAATACTAGTGATTATTGGGTAGTAGATTCAGGGGCTTCATGTCATGCTACACCCCATAGGAAATTATTTCATGATTATGTTCAAGGTGATTTTGGGCATGTGCTATTGAGGGATGATGAACCATGTAAAATTGTTGGAAAGGGTAAGGTAGGGATTAAGTTAAATAATGGAAGTGAATGGCTAATAAAGGATGTAAGGAACATTCCTGCTATGAAAAGAAATCTGATGTCAACATGCCAGATGGGAGATAGCGAATGCTTGTCTATATTTGGAGAAACGTGGTGGAATATCACTAAAGGATCAATGGTAATTGTAAAAGGAGATAGGATAGGTACGTTATATTTATGTCCTCATAATACTGATTATTATATCTCTGTAGCTTCCACAGAAACAGGTGTGGCGTTGTGGCATCATAGGCTTAGCCACATGAGTGAGAAGGTGATGCAGACTCTCCACTCAAGGAAACTACTTCCTAATCTGAAGCAAGTAAGTTTGGAATTCTGTGAGAACTATGTTTATGGAAAATAGAAGAGAGTTAGATTTCTCAGGCTTGGGAAACAAAAGAAGATTGAAAAGTTATAGCTTGTACATACAGATGTATGGGGACTAGCTCAGGTACAATCTCTTGATGGCTCTCGTTATTATGTTACTTTTATTGATGATGCAACTATAAAAACTTGGGTTTATTGCATTAGACAAAAATATGATGTGTTTGATACTTTTAAGAAGTGGAAAGCTTTGGCTGAGAATGAGATAGGAAAAAGGTTGAAATGTCTCAGATTTGATAATGGAGGTGAGTACTGTAGCAAGGAGTTTGACAGTTACTGTTCACACAATGGGATTCGCAGAGAGAAGACAGTCCCTGGAGCACCCCAAGAAAATGGTGTGTCAGAAAGGATGAACAAAATGATCATGGAGCGTACAAGGTGTATGAGATTGCATGCAAGGTTGCCCTTACAGTTTTGGGCTGATGCTATAAATACTACTGTTTATTTAATAAACAGAGGGCCTTCAAGCACTTTGGATGGTGGCATTCCAGAGGAGGAATGGACAGGTAAACATGTAAAATACTCATTTCTAATAACTTTTGGTTGTGAAGCATTTGTCCATATTGATAAAGATGATAGAACAAAGATTGAGGCTAAATCCAAGAAATGTACCTTTATTGGATACGGGGTTGATGATTTTGGTTATCACTTATGGGATCTTAAAAATTGCAAAATCATTAGGAGTAGAGATGTAGTATTCAATGAAAAGGTCATGTACAAAGATCAGTTGCAGGGAAAGAAAGAAGAAAAAGAAAACACAGAGTGCACAGTTCTTGATGAAATCAAAGAAAATGAAGTTCCAAAGGCACCAGCAAATTAAGAGTAGCCGTAGGTACCTGAAACTCCTGCAACTGTAAGAAAGTCTACCAGGTTAAGTAGACCCCCTGAACGATTCTATCCTTCAATGTATTATTTATTGATGACTGATTCTAGTGAACTAGAATGTTTTGAAGAAGCAATGCAAGTAGAAACTAGAAAGAAGTGGGAGCAAGGCATGGATGAGGAGATGGACTCATTGGCAAGAAACTAGACTTGGGATCTGGTTAAGTTGCCTACAGAAAAAAGGGAATTGCAAAATAAATGGGTTTACAGGTTGCAGGAAGAAGATGGAGGAAAGAAGCAGTACAAGGCTATACTTGCTGTAAAGGGATTTGCACAAAAGAAAGGTATATACTTTGATGAAATATTTTCTCCTGTTGCTAAAATGACTTCAATTAGAACTATTTTAAGTCTAGTGTTGGTAGAATATTTGCATATTGAATAGTTAGATGTAAAAACGACCTTTCTCCATGGGGATTTGGAGGAAGAGATTTATATGCAACAACCATAAGGGTATGAGGTCAAAGGGAAGGAGAATTTGGTTTGCAGGTTGAAGAAGCTTGTATGGCCTGAAGCAAGCTCCAAGGTAGTGGTATTTAAAATTTGATAAGTTTATGAAAAAACAAGGTTATGATAGATGTCATTCTGACCACTATGTTTATTTCAAGAGGCTAGATAACGGAAGATATATTATGTTGTTATTGTATGTGTATGACATGCTTGTTGCAGGGTCTAACATGTAGGATATAAATGTGCTCAAAAGAAAACTAGCTAAATCATTTGTGATGAAGGATTTGGGTGTTGCAAAGCAAATCCTTGGTATGAGAATAACAAGAGATAGGGAAAATCGCAAATTGACGTTGCCTCAAGGTGAGTACATAGATAAGGTGTTGCAAAGGTTTAGAATGCAGAATGAAAAACTAGTCAGTACACATTTGGTGAGCCATTTTAAACTAAGTAAGGATATGTGTCTAGAGACACAGGAAGAGATAGATTACATGTCCAAGATTCCATATTCATCAACAGTTGGGAGCTTGATGTATTCCATGGTGTGCACATGACGATATATTGCACATGTAGTGGGAGTTGTGAGCAGGTATATGAATAATCTAGGTAAAGATCATTGTAAAGAAGTACAATGGATTCTCAGGTATTTTAGAGGTAAGACTTCTCATGCATTATGTTTCAGAGGTTCAGACACTATTCTACATGGATATGCTAATGCAGATATGGCTGGTGATAAAGACAGTAGGAGGAGCACTGTAGGGTATGTGTTTACTGTAGGTGGAACAACAATAAGTTGGATTTCAAAACTGCAACAGGTGGTTTCACTTTCAACAACAGAAGCATAGTATGTTGCTGCTACAGAGGATAGTAAGGAGATGATTTGGTTGCAGAGGTTCATGGAAGAATTTGGTAAGAAGCTAGAGAATAGTAGGTTGTATAGTGACAGCCAGAGTGCCGTTCATCTTGTGAAGAACTCAGCCTTTCATTCGAGGACTAAACATTTACAACTCAAGTACCACTTCATAAGATCTGTTCTAGATGAAGAACTGTTAAAACTAGACAAGATACATACATGCCAGAATCCTACAGACATGTTGACAAAGGTAGTAACCAAAGAGAAACTAAGTTCCTGCTCGGTTTCTATTGGCCTTCAAGCATGAAGGTGAAAAGAATAAATTTGCCTAGTCCAAGGTCTAGAGCATAGTCCAGCAAGTACAGTAGCGGTGGAGTTGCTGTGATCAGTCTCCAAGTGGGATATTGTTGGTTGTGGAGCCATCCAGATATATTTATTAAGTTGTGATTGTAACCCAGGAGTACTGTATTTACCCTATAAAAGAAAGAATTGTAAAACGACTGAGTATGGTATTGTATTGTATTGGAAGAGATACTGTGAAAGCATGAAGAGGAAGTGCAGTTGTTTTTATGCATGGTGTATCCCTTCATCTTTTGGACTGTAATAAAAGGACTAGTAATTTCTTTGTGGACATAGCCCATCGTTTCGGTGAACCATGTTATATATGTGTCTCTCTGTAATGTTTTAATGTGTTTTACATCTTGTTTATTTATGTAACTGTATATATGTTATTGCTCTGCGGTCCTATTTTCTAACAGTATGCTCATTTTCGTGTGATGTTTCATGATTTGTTGTGACTGATAATATGTATGTTTATGCATAAGTAAATGAAATGATAATGCTTGAATGAGTTGGTGAACATGATTAAGACTATATGGAGTTCTAATATGTTGTTGTTTTGGTTGTGCATCGATGATGAATTATCCATTGACATTGTTGGGTTGTCTTTCGAGTATTGACATGAAAATATTCCTTTTTATCACTACGAAAACCCGGTTCTTGCAATCCCTATAAGTATCTTAGGTGAGACTTCACTTGTGTCATAGGTCTTTCTGATGGGGTTATTCCCTGTTTGTCTGGTACATTGGGTTTTGTTGGTCGGGTTGGAAGGTTGAACCTACATTAGTTGAATTGAGCCAATAAATGGTTCTATTTTGGGGATCGAGGTCATCATAAATGGGATATGCTTGGGCACTTGACGAATCCTAATATTTAGGATTTGGTAGACCAGAAATATTCAGAATTTGCACAAGAATAAAGTAAGGTGCCGTGGATGACTACATGGGAATGGTTAGGAAGGTATGTTTATTCTGATATCCATGAGATTTTATTTAGTGAATTCCTTGTTATATTGTATGAATGGTGGGAAATACTAGTGCTTTAGAAGAAATTTTTTCAAGGCCGAGAACCTAGGGGTTGGATTACTCAATTGATCCACTGACTAGAGAGTGTTAGTAATACCATCTCCAGAGATGTCGAATTATAGGTCGATCTTATTTTAGAAGGATGTGTCACTAAGATCGTTGTGGATACTATTAAGTCATAGAGAAAAGATGAGAGTTGTTTTTTTCGAGGTCCTAGAGGGAGATAATTAAAATCCTTAAAACTGTGGATTAAAATGTTGGTATGTTAAAAAATAAATCTTACTGATGGATTATTGTTACAGAGAGGAACTTCCTATGGCTTGTGGCGTACCACAACAAACAACTTTGACACTAGAAATCAATATTTCCTAATATGCAAGAGAAACCAAACATCTAACATTAAGGGATACCAAATCGTACCTTGTTCTAGATGGTTGAAGTAGATCCCCATTGAGATTTCCAATTCACTCTAGTATTAGCAATCCACTCTCAACAACAACAAACAAGACAAGCATGGTATATAATAGTGTGTTAGACCTACTATAGAATATATATTCAATAATGAATAAACAATTAAACACATCCATGTATTCAATATTCATATTCAATTGCACATAATTGGATAGGAAAATATATTTCTATTAATAAAATCATAGATTACAATAGTAAAAACCTCTATCAACATGTCTATGAACCGAAGAAACTGAGTCCTCCACCTTGGCCTTCACCACCTCAATCCTCCATCTCTTGATAGAAATCTCACAAGCAAAAGAAATCTTGGGAAGAACACAAAGTGCTCCAAAGGGACAAAGGGATGCAAACTCAAGTATATGCAAATTGTGGGAACAATGGACTATAGTTTAGTTGCTCTTCAATTCCTCCCCTTCAATGTATCCAAGGGGCTCCTTATATAAGGCTCCAAAAGGGTAATGGAGGGTTGAATCCAAGCATTCTCAAGGCATTTGGAAGGCCAAGAGTCAAGTTATTCGGAATCACATGAGGAAAACTCCAAAAATATTTGGACTTATGCACACATACCGATGTACGTGGGTTTGAGGTCAAAAGTCACGTGTACATGCGAGTATGGGATTTAAAGTCACGTACAACAATAAACATGGGTTTTTAAGGGATGATCCTAGAACATCAAAGCATAATACAAGTATATGGGGTATAAAGAGTCTGTAGAGGGACAAGGAAGGCCATAAATATGTGATCAACCATGTGTGGTAAAATTAGGTATAATAGATGTCCCCTAATGTATGAGGTCAGAGGGGTAAAATGATGGAAAAAATACATTATAAAATCCATCATAGAGTGGAGTAATGAATACCCAGGTGGAAGAACTAGCCACTCATCAGTATAATACAATAACCAATCTCTGTATATGACTGCAAATACATTTAGCAATCCTGGATACATAAGAGTACAATGGCCATGAATAGACATGATATACACAATGTGACATATGTGGTCATCGCCACGTATAATATACAATAGATCAGAATCTCCAAAGTTGATGAAGATATACAATGGATCAATATATCCATAATAGCTAAAGATATCTGGTATACACTGGAATCAAATGATGAGAGATGAAATCTCATGAACACTGGCACGATCAAGGAGGTAGCATATATGGAATGGCATCGAGACGGAAGGTCTTCTACATGAACCTATACGAGTACATGTCCTACTATGTGAATATATGTGTCGAGGTCAAACATAGTATTCCATCATCTAATTACCAGTCATTGATGTATACCGTTAACAGACGCGAGATCAGCCACTATTAATGAAAATGGGAATCAAGGTACAAAGTGCAATCTAACAATTATGAATAGATATGTTTAGTTCAAACACTTGGAAGACTCCACTGATCAGGGGACATTGATGTATTCCCAAAACTGTTGATGGCGAGAGAACCTACCACTGATAACTATAAGTCTCAAGGAAGTCAAATGACTCTAGACTCATATTCCAAAATAAATGATCTAATGTTGATGGAATGGAATCCACTGGAAGGAGGGAATTAAGGCATCCCCCATCAACCAACATGAGGTACTCAACAACATTGTATAATGTGGAAGAACGAGATGTGCATGAAGCAGTAATAGTACTGGGAATGACTGACATGCAAAGTCAATATAACTGAGCAATGGTCGTCTTAGGCTTCAACTTCCTTCTAACAAGAGCATAAAGGATAATGGTGACTGAAGGTAGGTAGCATGGACTCGATATGAAAACTGGAACATCTCTCTAACATAGGAGGCATCAACAAAGGCTCCATAGGGACTGGAAGCTTAACCAGTTGGTGGAGATAAACTTAGAGTAACAAGTACAACTCCTAAAGTCAAACTAATAACCCAACCAACTGATGTGATATACAGTGCTCTATTTGAAGGCAGTGCGACTTAATTGCTGCCAAGATACCATCTTTCCCTTTCCATATTTTTGGTTTTTTAATTTTTTTTTGGATTTTTTTAGATATTTTGAAAAGCTTGAAAAAGAATAAAAGTGCTTTATACATTAGAGGAAATTTCAATTTAAAATGGTCCTTCAAAAAATAATACAAATTCCATGTCATCATGTATTTGTCAATCAAAATTCTTTAAAATTCAAATAGGGAGCACCTCTTAAATAATTTTTTAATATAAATTTGGGAATAGGTATCATAAAAAAACTACTTTTTTTGTTTGTATTTTTGACATATCTCCCTGTGTTTTTACTCAAACTTCGATCGGTAAAGCTAGTTGGATGTGGAAGTAAATTCCACATCCAATGAGTACCCACTTAGCATACTTTTTACGGGTTCCGCTATCCCAAAAACAAGAAATACCTATAAAAAACGTGATGATGACATCATCATCACATTTTTTCAGGTATTTATTGTTTTTGGGGTAGCGGGGCCCATCAAAAGTATGCCAAGTGGGTACTCGTTTGATGCTAAATTTAATTCTGCATCCAACAAGCTCTCCCAATCGAAGTTTGAGTAAAAATATAAGGAGATATGTCGAAAATACGAACAAAAAAGTAGTTTTTCCTTTTCTTCCTCGAAAATTAATAAATATTATTTTATTATTTTGACTATTATTTTATTAATTTTCCTTAGGAGGCCCATTTTGAGTTGAAATTTCCTCTAATGGTACAAATCCAGGAGGAGACAAGTGTCAGGGGGCAATCAAACTAGTTCCAAGCAGTGGAACATGCCTATGCTCAATGCAAGGATATATGTGTAGGATAACAACACTCTGGGGAAGATCTCCTCCCTGTAAAATGGGATGATCAAGCTGCAAAAGATATGTAAAAAAGGCGCTACTTTGCTAGATATGAGAGAAGATCGGGCTATATGGCTGATAACTCAAAGTCAAGGAGCCGACATAAAGCTTAAGAAGGCAAGCAAAACTCATGAAAATGCAATTACAACCTGATATATACAAGGGAGTCCCAGGGAAATGGCCAGCATAAAGTTCAACAGGAGAATGAAGCTCTTGCTCAAAGAGATGGAGGGACTAAAAAGGACTCCCACAACCTAAAGGAGAAATGTCGTCATGGGCATGA
The DNA here is from genome assembly GCA_001517045.1 of Pseudotsuga menziesii. Lineage (NCBI taxonomy): Eukaryota > Viridiplantae > Streptophyta > Pinopsida > Pinales > Pinaceae > Pseudotsuga > Pseudotsuga menziesii. Next base: position 208,338 of record LPNX011172263.1, on the reverse strand, counting down.
AACACAATATGGGATCTAACTAGTGTACCCATGTATGAGAAAGCTCTACCATTCACACAACACCACTTCTAAAAGAAACAAGAAGGTTCTGTGACATCATGAAATGGATTTGTGCCTAAGGTTAAGATGAAATAGTCATAACATCATGCAAAATGTAGGCGGATGTGAAATCCTAACCTATATGCCAGTTTAGACATTATACCTGTCATAGACATGAACGAGTCAAAGTATTGGTTAAACTGCACTCAAAATGAGCTCCTACAACATCATATTAGTCCAAACGGTCCAAAATGGTCAGAAACGGTTAAAAACTATAGGAAGTGGGTAAAAATTTCTAAACAAATTCTATAAAATAGTGAAAAATATAAAAAAATTCATACCATTTTGAAAATTCACCCACCATACTGCATTTGTATCTAGAATATCAAGAGCTAATTCCGGGAGCATAGTCCAACTAAATCACTCCGCGTTTGGTCCAAGTAATTACCTAAGCCCTTGTCTTTCACTTTCATGCAATTTGTTTTAATTTTTGTAATTACCTAGGCCACCCCAAAATGTGCGTTTTGGACCACGTAGAAATCGGGTCTTTTTCTGCATATAGGGTTGGGTATACATGAAAAAGACCATGATACCAATGTACATATGCAACTGTTTTGAAAACAATCGTGTACAGGTCTACAAATGTGATTTTCAAAGGCAAATTGAGTTATTAATTTTTTTTGTATTTTTTGATATATGAAATCAAAGACATGTTTTTGGTGTGACAACACATAATGAAACTTTGTCATGTACATTTAGATGTGGGGCCATGACAGCCAGAAGGATTTCCTCATCATCGACGGAGGGGAAGAGGTGAAGAGATAATGGGTGTGGATGCATAGCAGATGCTCCAAAGAATCCACACAAACTTTGTTCGCTTGACACATAGGGTTCCCATGGCGCAAGTCGAGGACTTTCTTGAAGCCATGCAGCATCAGGTGGTTGGGGTACCATGGGCATGGGTTTGATTATTTCACCATATAGATAGAGCCATGGTGTGCTACTATGATCATCACCCTACTCCACCTCAGGCTTAGAGACCTGGGTGTATATTTTGTATGACCGTGTAGTATATTTTGGTGGTTTGGAAGCCCCAATTTTGTATATGACACTTATGTATTATGATGTCACCTTTTTCGACTTAATGAAAAACATTTATGATGATCGATTTTTATTCTATTTACATGTGTACAATTTCTTTGTGAAATAAATGCCAATCTAGTACATAGTTAGCATATGCATCAATAGCTTGATTAAAATTTCTTGGAATGTTATTGTATGTTATACTCTCAAATTTCCATTCTAGCAATCTTAAATGAAAGAATCTTCACAACAATGTCAGATCCCTAACACAATACAATCCATTAAGTTGTGATACCATTAACTGCGAATCAAGGCGTACCTTAAGAGAAAGAACAACATGTAAAATGGAATCCCGCAATAACTCAATCATGGCATTATATTCAGCAACATTGTTCGACGAAGGCCATAAACATATTCCTCCTGAAGACAACACTTGACCCGTAGGAGTATAGATCACCCAAGCAGCTGAAGCTGAGTTTTGAGTGTGGTGGCTAGCACCATCAGTGAATCCTATGTAAACGGAAGAATCCATCAACATCTTCCATAACAAATTAAAGCTAATCAACAAACCTGATCACTAGAATAAGAGATAACTATGCAATGCAAAAAATGTACAATAATATACAAAAATTTAGCCCTAGATGAAGATCATGCATAGTATTTTTTAAGATAGAGCCCATTTCTAGGCTCCGCCAAGGATGTCCCTTCATAATCCACCAACTCATAGGTGCCTTTCTCTAAGACACGCTTAACCACGTAAGGACCATTCCACATTGGGTTAAACTTCCCTTCCCCCGAGGGTTCCTTAGCTTGATCCCACAAAAGGGCCAAGTCACCTTCACTAAACCTCCTAGGATGGACAGAATTATCGTACTGGACCTTAACGCGATGCTTGTTAACCTTAAGAGCCACTAAAGCATCTCAACTCTACTCATCAAGATGCTCAAAGTTGACCAGATGTTCTTCCAAGGTAAAAGTCTATGGTAAAAGCTCCATGGCTAGCTTTAAAGAAGAAATTTCACATCCAACCAGTAATACTGATTCCACCCCATGCACAAGCTGATAGGGAGAAAAATCAATGGAAGTATTGACTGCAGTTCTATAGGCCCACAAAGCAAGATACAACATGGTATGCTAGTTATTCTTTCTCTGTGCGATGGTTCGTTGGAGAATGGACTTAAGTGACTTGTTCACTACTTCAACCTGTCCATTCACTTGAGGATAATAAGAAGAGGAATGCTCTTGCTTATACCCTAACTTCGAAGACAACCCTTCCATCATATTTTTTTTTCTGAAAGTGCCTACCATGGTTAGTGACAAGCTCCCTCGGAATGCCAAACCGGGTGATAATTTGGTTAAATACAAAACGCGCAGCTATTTCACCATCAGATTTGATAGTGGGAATAGCTTCTTCCCATTTCTTGAAATAATCCATAGCCACAATAATATGATGGCTCCCCCTAGCCAAAGTTGGGTTATCGATCCCCCACTTGGTGAAGGGACCAGAAATGATAATAGGATGCAAAGGGGCCATACGAGAATGCATATTACATGCAAACACCTAGCAAGGGTGGCACCTCTTCACTACATTAACACAATATTTAAAGATAGATGACCAAAAATAACCTGCTCTCAAAAGTTTTTGGGCTGTAGAAATCCCAAATAAATGACCACCACATGCCCCTCCATGGAAATCATTAAGCATGATCTCATATTCCTCATGATTTAATAAATGACATAAAATGGAATCAACCCCACAACGGTACAAAGTATCATCCACTATGAGGTAGTTCTTTGCTACATTACATAGTGGTTGCCGCTCATCTCGCGAGAGGTGAGTAGGAACCTTCAATGTTTGCAAATAAACAATAATATCTCCATACCAAGGGTCCACAGTTGAGATGAGAGAGATATGCTCATCAATAAGAGAATCCTCATGAACCTCTTCTTCATCCAAATTTGGAAAATCCGATATGAGATCAGAAAAGATTAATGATTTCTTTGATTTTTTCAAAACAAGCTTGAGATCAAACTCCTGCAATATCACAATACATTTATTATACTTTCCCCCAATCATCCTTCTGGTGAGGACAAATTGAAATGGATTAATGTGAGCTATGACCAAATTTTGGCAAAGGAGGATGTAATTCCTCAAACGCTGAACCGCATGGACGGTGGATAAGGCTAGTTTCTCAACATGGGTACAACGAAGTTCTGCATCAATAAGGTTTCAGCTAATATAGTATATGACATGCTCATGGAAATCCTCATCCTCTTGAACCAATACCATACCAACCGTCTCTTGATACATGACCACATAAATAAAAAAATCATGGCAATAGTTTGGTGGACTAAGCATGGGGGCCAATGCCAAGGATTTCTTAAGAGAATCAAAAGACTCCTAGGCACGCTCATCCTAATAAAAGGGGGTGTCTTTCTTCAACAAATGCATGAATTTTTTAGTCAAATTGGAAAAATGGACTATGAACCTTTGCAAGAAGTTCACCATACCTTGTAAACATTGAAGATATCGAATGTTACGCAGGGGAGACAATTGAATTATTTCGTCAACCTTCAAGGGATCAACTCTAATACCCTTCTTGGACATGAAGAATCCTAGTAAACAAACAAACTTCACACAAAAGATGCACTTATGAGTATTTAACTGAATTTGATAATGACGACATATTTTGAAAACTAATCGTAAATGATAAGGATGATGCACTCTCAAATGAGAGTGAGCAGCTAGATCATCCAAATATACTTCAATAATATTTTTGCGATCATCGAAGGAAAAGGTCATGGCCCATTTAAATGTAGCTCCAATGTTTTTAAGTCCGAAGGGAATCTTTCCATATGAAAAAGTTCCCCAGGGACAACTAAATGCAGTTTTATGTTGGTCCTCGGGTTTAATCTATATCTGATTCTATCTGGAAAATCTATCCATAAAAGAAAAAACCTCGCTTCCCACACACTCATCCAAAATTTGATCAATAAATGGTGTAGGGAAATTATCTTTAGGACATGATCGATTTAAATCATGAAAATCAGTCCATATTTGGATCGCTACCTGCTTCTTATCCACCAGAGTGGGATTTGAAACCCACTACGTCAAGGGAATGGGATAGATAAAACCAGCTTTGAGTAGTTTCTCTATCTATGCTTTAATAGTGGGTGCTTTCCTAGGATTCACGGTATGCAAACATTGTCGAACTGGTTTGCATCCGAATAGGTTTTTATTTCATGTTCGACAATGCGAGGGTCTATTCCATACATTTCCTTGTATGAACAAGAAAAAACATCATGAAATTATTTGAAAATATTGGTATACTCTTTAATCTCATTGAGGGAATAATCCACCCCAATGTTAATGTTCTCAATCTTAACAGGATCACAAGAAATGTTGATAGGTGTCGTTGGTGACAGGTTAGCCATGTTCCCTTCAGCAATCTGACTAGGAGAGCTTAATGGGACCACATGGCTACCAAATTTCTCGCTTAGAATCTCCCTAAAGTCATCACACTCTAAACGATCAAGATTAGGGAGGAAATGCGATCTATGGTGCAGATCTCCCCAACGTTGTTCTATCCCAGACATAGCCTCAAGAATAGCTTCATCAGCCAAAAAAATATCATCAAGGAAGTCTTGAGAGTGAGATGAATCTACTGCCCAAGTAGCCAACACATAAGGGTCCTCCTCCTCCGTTTGTGAAGAGGAAGTACTAGGCTCTACAACATGATCAATATTCGCTTGATACACCACCAATGTTGCAGGAAACAACACGTACGTCTTGACAGGTATAGAATTATCACTCGAAGTACTCGATGAAGGAAGAATCCAAGCTTCCTCCATATAAGAGGTGAAAAATGAGACCGAATTCAACAAGGTCGTAGCCCTACCAATACTAGATCCAATCATAAGAATGGGCGCATGACAACTAAAGGTTCCCATAAGAGAAGGATACGTACCCACACCCACATTCTCAGTTGTCGGCTGCGAATGATTGATAATCGGGATAGAAGCTCCCGATGATGCTTTCACACTCTGATTCTGGAAATATTTTTTTATCAATAGTAATGATCTTCCCCTTCAATGGAAATTAAATCACTCAAAATAGGGAAGAAGCTACATATTGCATATTGTACATCTAGTTCCTACCCAACAAAATATTGTAGTCAAGGGACGCATCAACCACCTCGACCTGGATCGCAACAGTATTCCCCCCCAATTGGACCTCTAGGGAAGGAAGTATACCATGTGGCCGAAACGATATTCCATCAAAAGAAATCAACGTGTTTTCATATTTATATAACGTGGGAGAACCTAAGCCCTTCCAACAAGCCAAAGACATCACAGAAGTGGCAATGCCTTCATCAACCACAGTGCACATGATGGTGTTAATCAAACACTCTACATGAATAGGAAGAGATATGTAGTAAGGAAAGTGAGACTGGACTCCATGAGTTTCAAATTTGGTCATCGAAGGAGAGCTATCATCACCAACCCCAAGAGAAGACAACAAGGCCTTTCTTTACAAAGGAAAATCCTAAAGTACTTCTAATGCAAACATTGCACAAGGAGTCTAGCCCAAATCGTTAACAATTGAATAGTTCTAAGTGGTTCAAGCATTAGGATTGTGCCCTGAGTGCTTCAAGACTCCATTAAAAATGAGAGGCAGAAATTCAGGTTTATCCATAGGATTTTCATTTCGTAAAGAGCTCTTAGATGGAGCAGGTTCTTTCCCAAGGTCTCATTGTGATGAAACATAGTCTTTCACACGCATCATAGCACTAGTATCTTTCACCATGTTGATGCAACAGTGACCACTAGCGGCATCCGGCGGGTTTTGAGTTCCCCTAGATGCATAGACAGGATCCACTGTCCTTGTTTATCCTAGATTTGTTACTATTTTTGGTAGATAAATTACTCATTTAAACACATATTTTATTATCTTTTGTATGTTTTATGTCATGCAGATCATTATTCAACTTCAGGTATGAGTGTTTTTAAGGTTTATATAAAATTATTTTATTATCATTTTTATCATTTGATGTATTAATTGGTTTGTATAATTGTTTGCAGGTTTTATAATCCTTTTAGGCCAAGTTCATATGCAAAACGCATTCAGCTTGGTTTTCGCACAGCATGTCTAGCTCATCATTTATCCCATTGCGTGAAACTTGTTGGTGGCTTGCCAGATGTTGAAATGTGTTGCTGTAGACTCTAGTCCTGAAGCGTGCTAGCAAACAGACATTTTTTTCTCCCTAGATCTACGCCAAGTGTATCTATCTCACTGTCTAGCTCACAATGCAGCTCCCTTCCATCTTGTTAACCAGATCACACGCTGTTGATAACTGATTTCAAGCATTAAAACGTTGGAAAAGTTTGCAGACCATTTTGTTGTCCATGCACCTAGGTGATAGCATGATGATCAGTCTAGAAGGATTGTGGATGAATTGATTTCTCTTAACACCAAGATGTTCACTTCCCATGTGTTCAAAGGATGGAGTGTCTTCAGTCTAGAAGGATCGCTCGTGGCCTCCTCTTCCTGATTCCAAACTACCAATAGTATGCACGTTTAAATAATAGAATGACCTATGTTCTAGAAGACCCACCATGTTCTCTACCCTTTCTCACCACCATTCCATAGTCACACTGAAGAAGGAGTCATGCACCACATATGAATAGTTGTTGTGCTGAAGAAGGAACCTGTGTGTATGTTGTCTAGTGAAAATAACCAAACTCGCGGTGAAGAAGGGAGATGCTTATGCGATGTCTTGTGATTAATTAAATATCCCTTATAGTTGACTAAATTTAGAGAGAATTCGACCACTAAAGGGTTGACTTGATCATCTCTGTAAATCATTATGTAAACACTAGTAGAAAATGTGAAATTAATGACTAAAAAATTCACTAATATCAGGCTATAAACGACTATTTTTGAGTCGGTGACTAATAGTAGCAAATTTACACTATCTTATAGCTAGTCGTATTTCACTAGTCATTAATAGCTTGACTTAGTAGTCATTGATTTAGTCATTGATAGACAATGATTTAGTCATTGATTTAGTCATTGATAGTTAATGATTTAGTCATTGATTTAGTCACAGATTTAGTCATTGATTTAGTCGCTAATTTAGTCACTGATTGCAACCATTAATGACCAAATATACGACTAAATAAACTACTAGATGTTAACATATTAATGACTAAGATAAATACAACTAATATACGGGAAAATAGCTACTAATAGTTGTATATATGTGAATTTAGTCATTTTTGTAGTCACAAATTTATGATAGGGCATAGAGGAATCAAACCACCAACCTCCTGCCTATAATTAGGTAGGTGCTCTACCATTGAGCTTGCACCCTTTAAGAAGTTGTTATTGCTTGACAATGATGGTATTCAAACAAATTTATGATAGATATCAATCTACAAACTACATAATTATTACTATTACAACTTACCAGTAACTAGTATTTATGATAAACTAATTCCTGAGAGCTATGTACAATTTTCCCTGTAACTAAAGCTAATAAAAATACCACAAATACTCTTACCAAAGAGATTTAGTGATGATTACCTCTTCCCATTCTTCATCACTATCCTTCTCATAGTCCAAAGAAAAGTCCTTCCTGAAAGGATTTCGAAGCCCATTTCCATCACTGCATCAAAAACAAAGAGTCATAAACAAAACTTTCCCTCTTGTCTACTGCAATATTAAGAATCCATGAGCTTCAAGGTGTTTCAGATGTTCCTCATCATGGGCTATCAAAATTAAAACACAACCTGTTGCTTTGATAATTAATAAACTTAAAATTATGCAAAGTATATTCACCTTTTCTTTGAGAAGGTTCCATAATAAGCAGGTCTATGGTTGTGATCAAACTGCAAAAGGTTTCTTCTCTTATTGTGAAGCCTATTTTAGCTTTAAATCAAGTGATAAACATTCTAAGAGCGAGGAAGATTCAAAAACTTATTGCTAATTGAGACTCGATGATTATCATTTGCAAAATTAGAGACTTGACTCCCTATGCACCGTAATGTCTTGCAAAAATGATCTCTAGACCTAGAATTCAAATAATTGCAAGTATTTTGACTTGGCGAATTGCAAGTATTGGAAGTATTTAGCATTGAATCATTTACTGTTTCAAAGGTACCATTTTGTATGGAGTAGTTATGCTTTGTGAATCATTATTCCTTGGCTATAAGGGCACCTAATAGTTGATTCAATAATTAAAGAGTCATGTTGCAAATATAAAGAGAAATACCCTGCTCCTACAACGTTGCGTCTTTAGAGAAACCTTTAAAGGGTTGTATATTTGGCTTCTAGGTGATGATACCAGTTATTTGAAAGGCAGGACAACTGGTTAAGCATGAATTAAAATTGAAAAACTTGCAAACTATTAGGTATAACAAAATATATATCATCTTTGTGTTGAGATGTACAAGATCTGAAATAGCTTCCATGATGACTGGACAACAGTTCACAGAGAGAAATAAACATTGATAAGAACTGAACTTTCCTTAGAATGTATGGTCACCTAAAATAAGACTACACTAAAATTTAGATTCTAGTAACCTTTTGAGATTGACTAAACCTATCAAAAAGGTTGGAGAGACTGGTATTCTACAGTGTTCTTATAATGCAAATTTGCATAAAGACATATTCTTATCAATATTTATGAATTTCAAAATGAAGGAATTTACTTGACCATGAAATGCACATTTATGATGAAGCAAAGGATAGAGAAAATCATGATGAGGTTCATATTCCCCATTTGAACTACCTACAAGAAACTATTTCTTCGTAAGGGTAATACAGCATGTCTCCATATTGCTTGAGTGGAATGTGAAAGTGCCTTTCCCTGATTATCTGATTATGAATTAGTTTTAAGTTCCAATTCCCTTTAGGACCTATGGCATGTTTATGCCTTCCACTCTGACTCCCCACGTGGGATGCGTTGCTTCTTTAATGGAATATAAGAGCCTCACTAAGACCTAGGTCTCGTATTTTGGTGTGGAGTTATATTTACAAGTACAAAGTTCAAGGTTCATGAAGAATTGTTCAAAACCTACCATTAGTACAACATTATAACATAGGGTATGTTTCTTTGGGAGAATAGAGGCAGGGCAGAGCAGACGGTAAGAGTAAGAGATGGTCTGACCTCCCCAATTACGTTTTTTACTTGCCAAGTCGAAGAAGTTCAGTGCAGAAGTCAACTTCGGCACTATGGACATTGAAGAACTCCGAGAAAGGGCTATGGATTCCATGCCCAACAAGAAGAGGAAGAGAAAGCAGCCGCCGCCGCACCCACTCTCATCTGGGAAATTTATTTCCACAAATAATTTGTTTGACAGAAATGGGAGAGAACTACAAGTTTCTAGTGCACTATCAGTTCCATTATGTGTCCATAAGGAAAATGATGTCTTCTTATCCACTTTTCAAGATCTACATCCTTCTATTAGATCTCCTGCAACAGAAGCGAAAGATGATAACCTTATGATTAGATTCTCTGATGGAGATAGTGATAGTGAGGGTGAAGAACAGATCTAGAGAGTGGATTGAAGTGAGAAAGATGGATCATCAAGGGAAAATACAAATGGGACTCTTGCAAGCCAATCACTTGCAGCTTCTTCACAGATGGCTACAACAACAGTTAAGGTTACACATATTGAAGATGGTCTTCACAATTCTAAGTCAGGTGTTGAGTGAACAACTTGGAGTGACTTGATGGATGCTAAAGAATGCATGGATGAAACTGGTGGTCATCCATTCAATCAAGAGGTTAGCTTCAATATCTCTCATAGCATGTAGTTAACTCCCACAGAACCTATTTGTCAAAATAAAAATGTTGTGGAAACCTCTGTTGATGTTGTGGAAACCTCTGTTGATGTTCCTAGTCAAATGGTATCTTAGCTAGGGATCTTATGTTGATGCAAGCAAGGAATTAGGGTTGGGGTTTTCCCTAAGAAGACAATGGAAGCTAGGATTTTGGAGAAACCATAGAGGAGCAAAGGGAGCACTTATTCCAATCCTATTTTTATCAAATTATAAGCATTTTTATTATCTTATTTGTTTTTTATTGATCCATGGGGATTTACCCAATAAAACACCAAACCCACTATCACTTTTAGCTTTTCCATACCTTAGATATTGTCATTGTATGCTCTAGGAGGACATCATGGATAGTCCTAACTTGTGCCCATAACTACCTCACATCCACAAAAATGGCCCAAATTGAATGCCGAGGCTGCTAGAAGGTGAAACACACCCAATAATATTCAAAACAATACGCATCTTGGCTTAATTATTGTTGTAACTTGCTATTATAGGGCCCAAAACTGCCCATATATGAGGTACATGGGCTGTTCATTTCCTTTCATTGTCCACAGGTGGCATGGATTTCCAAGAACTAGTTTTACAACTAAGAAAAATACAACATCATACTTTAGATTTTCCCAGAAAACTCAGAAACCAACCCATAAACCCTCATGAAAAATTAAGTGAACACCTTATGGGAAACAATGTGCATGATTCCTCAATGTCAAAACTAAATATCCATTCAATTGATGCTATGACCCATTTAGGGAAGAGTGAGACAAATACAGTCCACAAGGTCAATGATCAATACTTCCAACCTCAAAACATATATAAAAAACAAAAAAAATCTATTTGCATTTGCAACAATTGACACAAACTAGCTCCTTCATCTTAGCCTCAAGGTATTAATTGGAATAGAATATATATGATTTTATCATCTTTTTATAGGAGTTGTCTTTGCACTCCCATTTTGCACTCCTCACGTTGTACTTAATAGTCACATTAACCTATTTGCAGCCAACTATTGGAAACTAATGTGTCTCATCTCATCTTATCTTATGGTCTATATTGTATTTAGTGAATGCACATGTGATTGGCAGATGTGTTATGACACAATCATTTTATTACTTTGTGGGTCATGACAAATGAGTTAAGCCATGTATTAGTCATTACGAAGACATCATTAGGAAGTTCTTGTCAGCTGAGTACATGGACCTCATGATTTATGGTACTATTTCCCTATTTGGAATTTGACAATAAAAGGATCCCAATGTGCTTGACAACATTTCTAAGCAAAAAGAGTAGGAAAACATATGAATATGTGTTTTTTATAACTTTATACCCCTTGAACCTAGGAAAGTGAATCAAATAGAAAGACAATATACTTGGTTACTTCAAAATATTTAGAACACATGAATCACTCATCTATGTGGGGACGATTTATAAATAAAAATTTAGAAGGTATCCATACCTTGTATTGGACAAGGACATCATTATCTTTCATAGTCTATCTAACAATATTGCCATTCTCATCTTCTACAATCAAAACCTCTTCTGTCTTATCCATACGACAAATCATCAGCATATTGAGTTTTGATATTGGTCCATCATATAACTGCCTTAGTTGCATAAGTTGAGAACCTATCCCATCAACCATGCCTAAAAGTAATGGAACCTGCATGGGTAAGAAATTGATAAGCCACTTTAATATTTTTGAAATATCACAACAAATAAAATAATCAAACTTCTATCAATGTTTTCATACAATTTAAGATCATATAATTAGATAATCATTAGTGAAGTACTTAACCATTAGAAACTAGCAATTAGTGAAGTACTTCCCTCGTAGCAATGAAATGTTTTTCCCAGCTACTTATAATATGACAAACATTAGCAACAGTTTGGACTTTTAACTTGCTTGCAATTGTGGCAGAGTGTAATCCTCCAGAGAAGTAGAACCACTGGATGTTTAATTGTATAATCATTCATATAAACTCATTTGGAACTTTCTCTTTTTCTTTCCCATTTTTCATCATCCAAGTTGATTTGTTAGTTACATGGTCATCAAGAAAATAAATACAGTAGTTCAATCATCTTAAACCATTGTTTGGAGCATATATGTATTTGAAGGAAAACAACCCAATGGATTGAAATCCCTCAAAACTGTGGCCCCCTCTAGAATGTTTTATTAGTGAATATTAGGTCATGGGTATTAAGCCAGCACAAATTACAAATTAAATGCCCACATCCAACATCAATGATATAGTACAAAGCCCAACAAGCCACGTATTCTGGTGACATCTTATAAGGAATGTGCCCAAAAAGAGATGGACCAGCTGCAAGCCACAACCATAGATCCCATGCAAGGGAGGAGCAAGCCTGCCATGATTTGAACCTGGGTCTTCTTCACGGAAACCACACCAAGTAGCCACCGAAAAACAGCTTGATGGGCATGTATATGTGTTCTTGTGTGTGTGTGTGTGTGTGTGTGTGTGTGTGTGTGTGTGTGATGCAACGGAGGACTCCACACTATGTAGCTGGAGAACACATGTGTCCTCAAAATTTGAGGATGCCCAATGTGCATTGAGGACTAGGATTAACGCATGTCATTTATGCAAAAGGGAATTAAACCTTCAACAGTCATATTGCTTATCACTTAGGGATTATAATCTTACTGTACCTCAAAGAAAATAGGTCAACAAAACAATGGAGATCAACTTGTAGTCCAAGATTCAACCCAGAGAGGATAGTTCACTTGAAATCTGTCAGTGGGGATGTGAAGCGTAGCCTTGAGGGCTAAAACATGTGCTACCTACAATATTCCAAGTGACATATTGAAGCACATGTCGAACAATAGAGTCATAGTTAAACAGAGGGCACAGTCATATAGATATGAGATCCTGATATGAATTCAATGATATCCCCCTTAGCTTCCCGGTTCAAAATACACAATTTATTGAATGTGTCCTCATCAGGAAGTTTGCACAAAAATTAAAATATAATTCCTCTAAGCCCAAGAGTCTTCCATTTTTGTCCATATTCCTTATTTTTGTTCATGAAAAAAAATTAAAGTCTCTTTGGGGTTCAGGATGAGTTTTACAATTTTCTATCCCTGATTTAGCAAGGGATCTACATGGGGTATTATAGGGCGACAGAGACATGTCTGAAGACAATGCTTGAGTCCCAAGTCTAGGATCACGTTACTAACTTACTACATAAGGATTTCATCACATGCATGCATAGGATAGTGAGTCTTGGGTTGAACCCCACTGAACATAGTTGAAATACCATCTTCCATTGGATTTAGTTGAGACACATCCCTTGAAGGCAGCAGATCGGTAGTATGAATAGAAATGACATGTTTTATCCTTGAGGGATAAAACATGTGCTACCTACAATATTCCAAGTGACATATTGAAGCACATGTCAAACAATAGAGTCACAGTTAAACAGAGGGCACATGTATTTAGATCTGAGATCATGATATGAATTCAATGAGATCCCCTTAGCTTCCCTGTTCAAAATACACAATTTATTGAATGCGTCCTCATTAGGCAGTTTGCACAAAAAGTAAAATATAATTTATCGAAGCCCAAGAATCTTCCTTTTTGTCCATATTCCTTATTGTTGTTCATGAAAAAAAATTAAAGTCTCTCTGGGGTTCAGGCTGAGTTTTACAATTTTCTATCATTGATTTAGCAGGGGATCTGCATGGGGTATTAGAAGGTGACATAGCCATTTTTGAATACAATGCTCGTGTCCCAAGTCTAGGATAAGGTTATTAACTGACTACATAAGGATTTCATCACATGCATGCATAGGATGGTGAGTCTTGGGTTGAACCCCACTGAACACAATTGAAAAATCATCTTCCATTGGCTTCATCTAAGACACACCCCTTCCAAAAATTCATGGATATTTGTATCAACTCTAAGATACATCAAAAACCTACCTGCATAACCTTATCTACCAGCAGCAAAGATTCGTCATTGGTAGAGGCTGGTGCATCTTCATGGATCAGGTTAGAACTATCAATAGATATTAGAAACAATAGTCTCTTCTAGAACTAGAATGAGGAAAATCATGTGATTTCCTAGTGTGGAAAATAATCTTTGTGGACCGGCTCTATGATTGTCTGAAGCCAAAAAGGAATGAACATTGAAAGACAGTCAAGCTAATTTTAGTGGGGAAATGAAAAAAAAATGAACTCGAGCTTTCACACATCCTATATATAATGACATCCAAAAAATTACACCAGAATGCTAACAATAAATTGCATCCCTATTCTTGATCTTATGAAACCATATTATTTAATCCGACTTTCATAAATTGGAAAAACTATTCCAAATTAAATGCAAAAATTGTTGAAAGAACTATATTTTTTTATTCTTATTCTTTTCATATTTTGAAATAATCGAAGATATCTCTCAATATTAGCTGGAAAAGAAATAAGACAGATATGACCCACCAGCTTTACAACATCCTAGTCTCAATAAACAAAATTGGACAAGAATATTGGCCAAAACTTATATCAATACTCTTGCAGTAACAGAACATTATGTAAACCAACATTCATACTTCAAATATATGTGAAAATGAATAATGAAATGATGGTACGAATTTTGCATGAGTCAGTTCATAAATATCAATTCAATCCATACAAATCTTGATCTAGGAAGTCATCATCTTACCAAATTCATCAACTGCAAAATAGATACTACCAGAGGAAAGAAGCCTCACACTAATTGTCACAGACGTTGATCACAATATTCTATCCACAACACTATTACTGCAAATGCATACACAATGTCCTGCCTATAAAATGGTTCAAAATTTTCCAAATTTGGGAAATATTTGCAGATATCCTGAAAAATAAAACCCTCCAATCCCCAACAAGACTAAAGGCTTGAACTGCATCTTTCCACATACAAGACCCATTTTGATGATTTTGTCCCTTTTCTGAATCCTTTCTTCTATAGTGAGAGGCTTTATGAGTTTATGAGTAATCACTTTTTCCCATAGACCCACCCCTTTTATAAGTCTCCAAATACCTTTGGCTACTGGTGCTTTGGAAAAAAATGTGGATTCTTTAATCCCCATCCTCCCATGTCTTTGGGTAAAGAGATTTTCTGCCATACAACCTAAGGGAAATCCTTACCACCAACCCATAAGAATATGAAGCTGGCATGAGTAATTCTATAAGCTATCCTAAGGGCCATAATTCCTTTACTATATGATGTGCCACAAACCATTCCCAACTATAAAACAACTCTCTTTGCTGTTTTGGATCATGTTAAATTGTAAATGTCATTGCTTGTTGTTGCTCATTTTGATATTAGATATGAAATTGGGTTTCATGTATGAGAATACCTCTTCTTTTATGATACCTGCGTCATTAATGGTGTTCAATTTATATTTTATTTTCTATTGAAACATATATATTCTCACTTGTCCTACAGAGCTGTAGTAGATGCAATGGAAAAGAGACATACAGATAATTCCTTTCAAGTTGATGACTTCAACATTGAACTTGAGAATCAAAGCGGAGGCAAGATGAAAGTTGGTACCGAGACAGATCAAAGGTGTGATTTTACTTTTGATTTTTTGGTTCTTTAACATTCAATGCTCTTGTTTTTTTTTCGAAGGAAAAAATTTAAATAGTTGATATTTTAGAGTTTGAAATCAATATATACATTTAGTTGTCCTGGGTAGACTCAAAACTAGGGATCAAGAGTTATATCTGCACTATCTGCAATAGAAATAGTATACTACAATTTCATTATTCCATTCACTAGTTTACATGTTAGTACTTCTGGTCTTAGTTGAAATAATATGGTCAGGGCATTGCAACTAATCTAATCATATGAACTTTATTACTTTCTGGAGCTTAAAATGAGGACGAAATTGAATCAAAAGGATGCTTTTAATGTGTCAGGGCCCTTGTTATGGGTTTGATGCTTCATGCAAAGGGGCGGCATCTCATTAAAAATGGACAATTTAAATATGCTCTTGATATTATTGCCATGGGAGTGGTAACATGCAGGTTTCTCATTGCTGATGTTTTAATAGCCCTCATACAGCTCTCATATGGATGTCCACTTTCCGATGTTTATTGAATAGACTTCGGGCCTCTGTTATATGATTACCTTCGTTATTTTAGACTAGGAAATGAAGGTCTTGGAACAAATTATGAATATTTCTATTAATAGTGTAGAAAAGGAAAACTGATGGTCTTGTAGCTGTATTTTCAAAATTATGCTTGCTATATCATCAATCCTGCTATTGGAGGACAAGTTATGATGGACATTGTGAAAATTAGTTTGTGGGATTTGTTGAAAATTGGTTTTCTTGCAGGAGGCATTTTTTGTTTGTGATTGGAAAGTAATCAAGGTGAGTTATCTATTTGGTTCTCAAATTTTCCAACTTTATATGTAGGCTTCCTATTTCTGTTGCTCCTCAATTTAGTTGTATACAAAATTTTCCCTTCTTATCTAATTAGAGGGTGGATAATGCATCGCTACTGCAAATAGACACAATGTGATTTTATTTCATGCAGCGTGACATATCCTGTTTGGTTGTGGTTGGAATGCAGTTAAAAGAGGCCTGCAAAGGGATTGAACATTGCTATGGTGTAAATATGGAGAGAGATAAGGTTCTACAAGGAGGATTTTGTCCAGAAATCGCCACGTAAACTCTCTTTCAAGATTTATCTTATCCTAAAGGAATATGTTCATGTGGATCATTTGTTTTGGTAGAGTTTACTAGAGAATTATTCTAAACGTTAGCTAGCTTATGGTTTTCATATTCTAGGAGTTTCAATTTGTTCACCTTACAGCTAGGAACCATGTCATACTGAGACTATACTTTGAACATGCCGTATATGTTATGAGTGGACCTAAATTTGTTTAGTATAGATTTGTTCTTTTCCACATTTGGATTGCATTAGAAGGTGTCCTTCATAGATTTAATTGCTAAATAATAATGATTGGACAAATACACATGACTGGAGCTTCTGGAAGGTGTTGTGGCTTACCACACAGGATTATTGGAAGAGTCTTGCAAAGCACTAACAACAACTCAAGCCAAATATCAGTAGGTATTTAGTCCAAACTTTGAATTTACGTTAATAGTGAAATTCATTTTATTTGTGGACTATGTTGTTTAATTGCAAACTTTTCCTTGTATATTTCATTCATAATTATCTTTTATTCTTACAAATATTCAGGTAATTATAATGGCACTTCTATGTTCACTATACTGACTTTGTCTATTTTTGTGGACACCTTCAAGTCTCAGTTGAATCTTTGTCAACACTTGTCAATATAGGTCTTACGAAAAAGCAGTCAAGAATGGATTCAAGAATGTATGGCCAATATATTCAATGTGTAGTAGAGTTTTCCATTGAAGAAAGATAAAGAATTGCAAAGAAAGAAGAGGAAGATAGACAACAGTACAAAAACATCAGGTGGGTACTCGATTCTAGAGGAAATTAAATTTAATGACCAAGGACAACTAAATTAAATTTAAGGAGGATTAGTTTGGAATGTCAGATAGGTATTCTATTCCATGAGGAGTTCAGTAGCACCCAGGGTCCTCTGTTTTTGGTACTGAAGACAAAGAAAACTTATAGGAAAAAGCATGTCTTTACTGTTGCTTTACCTGATGTTTATAAGATCATAATAAAACAATCATTTCTAGGGAGCAAAATTCTTATGTCAGAACACCACTAGGAAAGGTTGTGGACATGACAAGTCACAAAACTTATTACCCTACTCATTACCCTACAAGAATTGGGGGTAGTACCAGAGTGACTGCTCTCAAAGCTAACTGAATTGAAGATAAGGAACCAGGGGAATCCTCCAAAATTTTTGGATGTCCCTCAAGCAATAAGTCACTATTGCCAAAGTCAGTATCAACATTTCCTAAACTGGGTACTTCCAGCTCATCAAAATTGAAGAAGACATGCAAGGTGCAGCCAAACTCTACTGCAGTAGGGCAGCAAAGTTCAACTCACAATCTCTCTGATGGATTGGGTCAGATTGGGTAGGTTAGAGCGACATTGCATAAGGGAGAATAGAGCAATAATAGCAGACTTGGTCTATCAGAAATATAAAATTTGACAAGCTTTGAAGGATCAACCTCTGATGTGGACTTTCTTCAGGAAACACCAACTTCTTCTATGAGTAGCAGAAGCCTCTTTCATGGTGGTTCTAGTGTTGGAAGGAGAGATAAAAGCTTGTTCATAGCATATTTCTAAATAGACAGAGAAGTTGGAATGGCATGGAGTTATTGAATGTAAACAATGGTTTGTTAGATTTGATGTATAGGGAACAAAAACATAATTGGATTGGCATAGAGGATTCCCAATAATTTCTCTTATTAAAACCCCTGGATCTCAACTTATAGATATTACTCAACTAAAATGTACATTAAGAACTCCATTGACAGACATATTTAGAATGAACAGCTCAGTGAGGAGTTCATGATAATGTAACCAAACCTCACTGATATAATACTTGAGATTGGATTCCAAACATTGACATCTGATAATTTAAAGGGGACTAAATTCCAAAACTATACATCCTCTCACCATTATAACCTACCCAAAATAGCCTCGATCTCTAAAGAAATCCCATACAATCCGAAATATTCAAATTCACAAGTTTACTCAATCTTGGATCTAGGAATGAAAACACTGGCCAGATTTTTTGCTAAAAATGCATTTCCAGATGAGATGACAATAAATCTAAGGTGTTTGGTTTGGTTTTACACCCCTCCAATGATTGGGCAATATAAAGGATATAATAGTGTTAAGTCTTTTTGTTCAAAAATAAAAGGAACATTTCAAGTCATATAGTTAAATTTGACTAGAAGGAATGCCTCCCTACTCCGGTAAACAGTGATAGACGTGGATCATCATTAATGTTAATATAATTACAAGTGAATTGGTGCAACTTGTAACTCTTCATTACATAGTTAATTACAAGGCAGTGGTGACCATGTCTTTGTGATGTAGCTACAATTTAAGAAAATGGTATCCTAGTTACTAGGAAGTCAAGAGGGACACGTGCTATGTGTGCCAAGAAATACACTTCTTTCACTTTGATGTGTTGATCAATTCTCAAAAGCACTTAAGCATTCATAAGGAACTGATTTGTGATTTGAGCAGGTTGACATAGGATACTATCCTTTTTGGAATAGGTGCAAGTATTTAAGGAATTATCATCCCTACCAGAACACGATTAAGTTGATAGTATGTGGAGGTCTAGGCTGCTATGCGTAAAAAGATAACTTCAAAGCTCTGTATTTGTGATCTCCTGATCCTTTGGTAGGATAAATTGCTAACATGTAGACTAGAAGAAGAGGAAAATACATAAATATGAGGACTTCCTAACATTTTGGAGATCTCCAATTTTAAAAAAAAATTCCCAATGAGGATATTATCTAGGAAAATATTCCACTTGGAAATCATGGTTTACATTGAAATTTACAACTCAAAACTTAGGGGGGTCTCTTGTCAAAATTATCTGCCATAATCACAGCCTCAACACATATGTGAACCCAGAGTACCCACAAAATATCATTGATTAGTTTGCTCCTCATTCAACTTACTGTCCCTAATAATCCCTGCAAGAACAAACTCCATCCTCGAAATGATGGAAATGATTTGTATTTCTTACCACAATTTCTCTCTTGACAACCTTGGATATGAACTTAAACCAATATTAGAATCATATACCACTTCCAAACATTATCTCAGACCTAATGGTCAATCATTATATGAGTTCTTGGGTGTTTCTACATTTCACAGGATTGTGAAAGGATACATTCATTAGTCATATTCTAGGTGCAACCTGTAGCATAATGGATTTGTGGTAGCCATTTCTCAGGCATGTCTTGGCAATTTAAACAACCACTAGAGGAGGAATTTTCTGTGCTTAACATTTTTTGTTATAGAGTAGGAAATGGAGGGAATTTTTAGTAGTCAATGTTCCCTCTGTTCCAACATGAAAACCAATAGACTAAATGCTAGTCAAATGAATATGTGAAGAGATATAACCATTAGTTAAATTGGACCCTTAACGTTTCCTACTACACTGATACAAGCAACATAATATATTCTCTAGGTTTCAGCACTATTTGTGATTTGTTTAGACAACATGCATAAGACTAGAATTGAAGAGTGTTAAACCCAGGATGTCACCACATGTCAGTAAAATTCCTTATAGATGGGATACCCAGGATAAGAGGAAAGTATATGTGACAACAAAGGCTACTTTAAATCCTCTTTTGTTATAAACCACCTCTTGCACATAAATGAACAAAAACACCTAAAACATCAATAAATATTGGAGTGAGATGGATTCATTATGCACCTTGGAATTTGAGACCAAACTGAAACCAAATTCAAACCTAGAGTGAAATTATCATTCTTGGATGCTGACCATAAACCTAATGTAAGAGTTATGTAAGGAAATCACTTTGGTGATGTGCCTAGACTCGACCAAGAAGGGAAAAGGCTTTGCAGTGTTTATGTTGGAACTTGGAATTAATGTGAAGATGAACCATGGTGTAATGAATGCACAGTATAGGGTGCACCAAGGACTACATAATTTTTTGAAATTCCAAAGGAAGGTGCACCTAGGACTACATAATTAGACAAAAAAAGGGAACCTTCTTAGCACATATTGTGTGTAAATGTTTAATGTAATGGCTGGTACATAGAAATTGGAATCCCTTCTTATGTTAGTTCATGTATTGGATGATACAATAGAGAAATGGAACAACATACTAGAATGGAAAGATTGAGTTGGCATGTACAAATTGCAAGGTCCATATCATCATTCACATCTGAGATCTGGAAGAAAGAAAATGGGTAACCTAAGCAATGAACACTATAGGTGGGAATGAATGCCACACCTCATCTGAATTCGATGAAATTCTCCCAGGCAAGTCCCCAATCTTACTTATGCATTTTGTTTATCTCAATATCTATTTGAAAGAAATCATTACCAACTATAAATTGTGTAACTTAGTGGAGATAGAAGAAGGATAAACGAATCCTTCCAAATTCATTACACAAAAAAAGAAGCAAGGTTTTGACTGAATGAGGGTGATTCAAGTAAGGATTTTCATTCTCACTCATTTTGTTGGAGTTACCTACTTCACTTACTTATTCATACCACTAGAATTCCAAGTGTGTCAAATGCTAATAAAGGAGGAATTAATTGTAGTAACATGTGGTAGTTGAACATTGGATCAAGTACTAGTGTTACTGGTACAAATTCAAGAAAAAATTAGGTTGCACGAAGGTATTGTGGAAGAAATGAAAAAAAAGTTCCAAAAGTCACGAAGAAACAAATCAATATTAGAATCATACACCACTTCCAAAGCTGATCTCGGACCTAATGGTCAATCCTTAGATGAGGTTTTTGGTGTTTCTACATTTCACAGGATTGTGAAAGGCTACATTCATTAGTCATATTCTAGGTGCAACATGTAGCATAATGGATTTATGGCAGCCATTTTTTAGTCATGTCTTGGCACTTTAAACAACCGCTAGAGGAGGAATTTTCTGGGCTTAACTGTTGTTGTTCTAGAGTAGGAAATGGAGGGAAGCTTCAGCAGTCAATATTCCATCTGTTCCAACATGAAAACCAATAGAATGAATGCTAGTCAAATGAATATTTGAAGAGATATAACCATTAGTTAAATTGGACCCTAAACGTTTCCTACTACACTGATACAAGTAGCACAATATATTCTATAGGTTGCAGCACTGTTTGTGATCTGTCCAGACAACATGCATAAGACTAGACTTGAAGAGTGTTAAACCCCAGATGTTACCACATGTCAATTAAATTCCTTATAGATGGGATACCCAGGCTAAAAGGAAAGTATATGTTACAACAAAGGCTACTATAAATCCTCTTTTGTTATAAACCACCTCTTGCACATTCATTAACAAAAACACCTAAATCATCAATAAATATTGGAGTGAGTTGGATTCATTATGCACCCTAGACTTTGAGAGCAAACTGAGACCAAATTCAAACCTAGAGTGAAATTCTCATTCTTGGATGGTGACAATAAATCCAATGTATGAGATATGTAAGGAAAGCAGTCTGGTGATGTGCCTAGACTCGACCAAGAATGGAAAAGGCTCTGCAGTGTTTATGTTGGAACTTGGAATTAATGTGAACATGAACCATGGTGCAATGAATGCACAATCTAGGGTGCACCGAGGACTACATAATTTTTTGAAATTCCAAAGGAAGGTGCACATAGGACTACATAATTAGACAGAAAAAGGGAACCTTTTTGGCACATATTGTGTGTAATTGTTTAATGGAATGGCTAGTACATATAAATTGGAATCCCTTCTTATGTCATTTCTTGTATTCGATGATACAATAGATAAATGGAACAACATACAAGAATGGAAAGATTGAGTTGGCATGTACAAAGTACAAGGTCCATATCATCATTTACATGTAAGATCTGGAAGAAATACAATGGATAACCTAAGAAATGAACACTATAGGTGGGAATGAATGCCACTCCTCATCCAAATTCGGTGAACTTCTCCTAGTCAAGTCCCAAATCTTACTTATGCATTGTGTTTATCTCAGTATCTATTTGAAAGAAATCATTACCAACTATAATTTGTGTAACTTAGTGGAGATAGAAGAAGGATAAACGAATCCTTCCAAATTCATTACATAAAAAAAGAATCAAGGTTTTAAGTGAATGAGGGTGAGTCAAGTAAGGATTTTCATTCTCACTCATTTTTCTGTAGTTACCTACTTCACTTACTTATTCAGATCACTAGAATTCTAAGTGTGTCAAACGTTGATAAAGGAGGAATTGATTGCAGTAAAATGTGGCAGTTGAAGATTGGATCAAGTACTAGTGTTGCTGGTACAAATTCAACAAAAAATAGGTTGCACAAAGGTATTGTGGAAGCAATGAATTTTTTTTTCCAAAATCCATGAAGAAACAAACCAATATTAGAATCATATACCACTTCCAAATACGATCTCATACCTAATGGTCAATCCTTAGATGAGGTTTTGGGTGTTTCTACATTTCACAGGATTGTGAAAGGCTACATTCATTAGTCATATTCTAGGCGCAACCTGTAGCGTAATGTATTTGTGGCAGCCATTTCCTAGGAATGTCTTGGCACTTTAAACAACCAGTAGAGGAGGCATTTTCTGGGATTAACTGTTGTTGTTCTAGAGTAGGAAATGGAGGGAATTTTCAGTAGTCAACATTCCCTCTGTTCCAACATGACAACCAATAGACTGAATGCTATTCAAATGAATACTTGAAGAGATATAACCATTAGTTAGATTAGACCCTAAACTTTTCCTACTATACTGATACAAGAAACATAATATATTCTCTAGGTTGCAGCATTGTTTGTGATCTATTTAGACAACATGCATAAGACTAGACTTGAAGAGTGTTAAACCCAGGATGTCACCACATGTCAGTAAAATTCGTTATAGATAGGATACCCAGGCTAAAAGGAAAGTATATGTGACAACAAAGGCTACTTTATAGCCTCTTTTGTTATAAACCACCTCTTGCACATTCATGAACAAAAACACCTAAAACACCAATACATATTGGAGTGAGCTAGATTCATTATGCACCCTGGACTTTGAGACCAAATTGAAACCAAATTCAAACCTAGAGTGAAATTATCATTCTTGGATGGTGACAATAAACCCAATGCATGATTTATGTAAGGAAAGAACTCTGGTGATGTGCCTAGACTTGTCCAAGAAGGGAAAAGGCTTTGTAGTGTTTATGTTGGAACTTGGAATTAATGTGAAGATGAACCATGGTGCAATGAATGCACAATCTAGGGTGCACCTAGGACTACATAATTTTTTGAAATTCCAAAGGAAGGTGCACCTAGGACTACGTAATTAGACAAAAAAAGGGAACCTTCTTGACACATATTGTGTGTAATTGTTTAATGGAATGGCTGGTACATAGAAATTGGAATCCCTTCTTCTGTCATTTCTTTTATTGGATGACACAATGGAGAAATGGAGCAGTATACCAGAATAGAAAGATTGAGTTGGAATGTACAAAGTGCAAGGTCCATATCATCATTCACATGTGAGATCTGGGAGAAATACAATGGGTAACCTAAGCAATGAAAACTATAGGTGGGAATGAATGCCACGCCTCATCCAAATTTGGTGAACTTCTCCCAGGCAAGTCCCCAATCTTACTTATGCATTGTGTTTATCTCAGTATCTATTTGAAATAAATCATTACCAACTATGAATTGTGTAACTTAGTGGAGATAGAAGAAGGATCAAGGAATCCTTCCAAATTCATTACATAAAAAAATAAACAAGGTTTTGACTGAATGAGGGTGAGTCAAGTAAGGATTTTCATTCTCACTCATTTTTTTGGAGTTACCTACTTCACTTACTTATTCAGATCACTAGAATTCCAAGTGTGTCAAATGTTGATAAAGGAAGAATTGATTGCAGTAAAATGTGGCAGTTGAACGTTGGATCAAGTACTAGTGTTACTGGTACAAATTCAACAAAAATTTAGGTTGCTCTAAGGTATTATGGAAGTAATAAAAAAAAAGTTCCAAAAGCCATGAAGAAACAAACCCAATATTAGAATCATATACCACTTCCAAAGATGATGTCAGGAGTCAGACCTAATGGTGAATACTTAGATGAGGTTTTGGGCATTTCTACATTTCATAGGATTGTGAAAGGCTACATTCCTTAGTCATATTCTAGGTGCAACATGTAGCATAATGGATTTGTGGCAGCCATTTTTTAGTCATGTCTTGGAATTTTAAACAACCACTAGAGGAGGCATTTTCTGGGCTTAACTCTTGTTGTTCTAGAGTAGGAAATGGAGGGCATTTTTAGTAGTCAATATTCCCTTTGTTCCAACATGACAACCAATAGAATGAGTGCTAGTCAAATGAATATTTGAAGAGATATAATCATTAGTGAAATTGGGCCCTAAACATTTCCTACTACACAGATACAAACAACATAATATATTCTCTAGGTTGCAGCACTGTTTGTGATTTGTTTAGACAACATATATAAGGCAAGACTTGAAGAGTGTTAAAACCAGGATGTCACTACATGTTAGTAAAATTCCTTATAGATGGGAGGCCCAAGCTAAAAGGAAATTATAAGTGACAACAAAGGATACTTTAAAGCCTCTTTTTATATAAACCACCTCTTGCGCATTCATGAACAAAAACACCTAAAACATCAATAAATATTTGATTGTCTTCATGGCATGCTCAAAATGTAAATCCATATAAGGAGTGTTGCACTCTTTTAGCACATTTCTTGAGGGCATCCCATATTAGAGAGGTTTTATAACAACTCTAATGCCAGTTATTCCTTGTTATGCACAAAGGAGGCTATATGTTGCAGTTAAAGATGCAAGAAACATGGTCATATAAATGACGTGTTTGAAGTGGTGCAATAGACCAATTCATATAGCTAAGACAAGTTGTTATATATCATGGAGTGTATCCTGTCTTTAATTGATGTTCATATAGCTAAGACAGGTTGTTATTTTCATCTATCTAGTCTTTAATTGATCTGCATCAAAACCAATTTGTAGAGAAAAGAAACAAAGGATCAACATTAATCATAAATAATTTTCAAATTCTGATGCAACAATAGGTTAGGAGCAGCATTGAAGAATACATTTAAGCAAGATAGTGGAAAATTTGTGAGCAAAATGAGGTCTGAGTTTGGAGCTGACATCGGACTGTGTATGGGGCAGTCTTGAAGTATGTTATAGTGAGCTAGAAAATTTCCTCAAATTTAGTAGTTATAGTGACTAGAATCTTCCATATAATATTTTTTAGTTGCATGCGACATGTTGTCAATCTGTGGAAATATTTTGTATAGACCATCCCCAAGGAACAACAATACATGGTAATTTATACACTGATGGCGATGCATATGATCTAAGCCTTGAGGTACAACCAAGCTCAAGCCTGAAATGTAGGATTGTTCTCTATGCAAGCACTTGATAGGTGCAGGGGTCTTTATCTTCTTTTCCATGGCTGTAATGTATGAGTGGAATCCCTCCTAGAGTTTTTATTGGCACACTCTTCTGATAATATCCTGAATCAATTCAATAGTAAACTCTTGAAAATCACATGTAGGCTGTAGTTGTTGATGATGTCATTCAGTTTGGGAAAGCTAGTCTTTATTTCATAAATCGTCGCACAATTTGTGTTGGTTTATTAATAATCCACAAAGATATTGTTTACCGCATCCAATTTGGCATGAGTATTTCCTTACAAACTGGTTTAAAGTAGTGCCAAAGGGACCTATAGAAAATGGGTGCTAATGTTCTAATTTAAAACTTAAAAGAGATTCCAAGTATGGAAACATTGGTATCTTTGTAGGAGTTGTCAACAGATGAATTTGTCAATAAGGTGGGTACATACTATAGACATATTTCATAATTATTGGTTGTGTTAGCGTAAATGGACAAAAGGAGGAATTTTAATATCCAGTCTATCTCTTTACTTCCAAAAGCGACAGTATTTCCGAGGATAGTGGAAATTTTCTATTGTTCCCAAGGTAATTATTCTTATTCTATTATGAAATTATTGATGCCAAACTCTCTACAACTGATGTCAATTTGCACAGGAATGGTTCTTCTCCTCGACATTTTTATATCTATCAAAACTTAAGACATGCCTTTATATTAGGCTCTATAATTCCCTAGAGTTTCAGGAGGTCATTGTTTTGATCGCATGTGGCAATTGGTAATTGCCAAAAAAGTGGACCTAGTTAACATGGTCAACTATGATGAGTAGATTCTATGGAGGTTTTGACCCTATATAAAGACAAAAAATATCTATTAAAACACAACTTGGAGTAACTCAACAGTCGAGATCTTGGAGTAGCTCAAGGACAACTCAGAATTTTATCTCACGAGCTTTGATAGCTCCATATCATGGGAGCATTGGTGGCTCTAGAAAGAAGATCACATATATGAGATTACATATCTAGGAACAGGTTTATCTGAAATTGATTTTGAAATCTGAAATTTGTAATGGATACTATGTCTGTGTGTGTTTCCAATTGTGTTGTTTTGATCTCTTGCAAAGTAGACCTACAGGTTGTTTAGTTTACTTATTGGACTCTCGGCTTCCTGCACCAACTAGCTTCTATTGGTCCAATGCGGCTCAACTTTAAAAATTTGAACACTTGATACATTAGACCCTGGTTATCTATTTGAAAAATAAAAATTGTGAAACTGTGCACTTATTTCCAAACAAATCAAAAGCAATCAAAGACACACTAAATATTGGGATTTAATTCCAAAAAAAGACAATAAACCAGAGATCTAACTAATTAGTTCTTTCTCTAATGAAACTGTTAAAATGAAATTGCCACTTAGCCTTGCTAAAAGACAAGTATACTACGTACAACTGAGGATTTGATGATTTAAATTCAAAAGATATTGTCCAAACCACCCAACTGATAAATGAAAATAATTTGACATCTAAATAACTATATTCTTTATGTCTTCTGTTCATATTCTCACAAAAATTTTGATTATTGTTGTCTCGATCTATATAGGAATGTAGATATGTCACATGTGTAATGTTCCCAAGTAAAATTGCACTAAAATTTTCAACTTTTGTTGAATAGATTGGGATTATTACCTTGTCAAACGTTCCACTATCACCATGTTAGACAGTTGTAAGTAATATTCTTAACACCAAACATACCAGGGTAAAGAACTTGACCCAACTAAATGGCTTTTCTCTATCTGATGTACTCATTTTCATTCACTAATTTTGAGAAACACTTTGGCAAACCTTTCTCTGACTGCTGTAGGTAACAATAGGCACCAACAAAATTTATGTGGATACTTTTTTCAAACACTTAATATGTAGACTATTGTAGCTGACTATAATGTCCCTATCTTAACTTTACCCAAATTTTTCACCTAACTGCCGCCAGATATTTATAACTTCATCAACACTTTGAAAGGTAATTATTGTAACAACAATGAAGACTCTTTATCAGAATTCAAGCTCAACGCTATGCTTTGAAAATGACATAGTTGAACTAGGCTGTTAAGTATTTTTGCAATGATATTAATTACCCTCACTTCTAGTCTGGTTGTGACCCACTTTATGAATGCATTTGATAGGGAGTTTTTGACAAACACTTTGTGTGTGACTGTTGTAACTGCTTGTCAAATTTTAGAATACTATTGTACCATTTTTATTGGTTTACTATGTGTTTTTACCAAGCAAGAATGTATGGAATTTTATGTGGTACAAATAGGTAATTAACAACAATAAAAACATCCAATAACCAATCTTAACAACACTTCATATCTGCAATTTATTTGAAATAACAAGTTGAATGCCTAGAAAATGATGGACATTAGCATTAATTTTGTGAAACCACATGTGGTAAGAGATATTTGGAGAGAAAATTATATTGAGAACCAAAAAAATTTCTTGCAAGATCTACTATCATACAAGAAATATTTACTGCTGAAGTGAACATGCCTTTACACATCCATAAACAGCTACAGGATTCGCCTACCAAGCACTGTAATCATTATGGAATTCATCAAATTTCCTACTGCTATTTAACCCGACTGTAACTCCCTACCTAAGGATGGCCAAAAATATTGCATGCCTAGCGACGTGATCCACCCTTTTTTTTATGTTGGTTGGGGGAGCAATTCCAGGTACTTTGCTTGCATAAAGAAAAGGGGGTTTTGGGGGATTAAATGTCCCCTTTGCATATTCATGCAATGCCCTCAGTGGTCAGAGATGGGAACAGTTTGGGATTTCATTTTGGCTTAATATTGTTGATGTGGGAGTGTTCAAAGTCCTAGACCCACTTGCATTGGATGCCCTTGTCCTTGTACCAATCCCTGTCCCTGTCCTTTGTTCATCATAATCTGAATCATTGCCACTACTAGAGTTACTCATGCTGCTAATTTCTCAAATTTTGAGTCTTATGTTCTGATTGTTCTGATTAGTGATTTGTAAAGTTTTGGAAGCCCGTGGCAAGGATTTCACTTTAATTTGTAATTTTTTTAAAAATTTCATAAAATAACATGCCTAAACAATGAAACATTGAATTTAATGGCTGGAAATGAGAGGCAAGAGCTTTAAAAAAAATAAAAAAACAACATAGAAATTTATAAATAGCAGTATCATGTGAACCAAAAAAATATGGGCATGAAAGCATATGTGAAAGAACCTCATATTCAGGTTTGGGCACATTAGAACAACACTGAACAGTAAATAAAGTGAAACACTGGTGTGTGTTCATTGTTTTGGGCACAATTTCAATTTGGCACTGTTTGTCTTCAATCTTCATAAAACAATCCAGGTTTGTCTTCAATATTCATAAAATAATCCAGGGCATAAAATTTATTATTTTATAACATGGATATTGGAATATGATAATGTTGAATGTATTAATTTTTAAATTAACAAATTTTAATGAGGCATGAGTCATGACCCTACCTCCAACTAGTAGATCTGGTACTCCAAGATTCGAGCTAGTAGATGAAGTTGAACTGGGTCTCAACTCTACTCTAGCAGTGGCTCTCCTTCAATAATAAATGGCTCTCCTCCAAATAAAATTAGGTTCATCCTTCAAAATCGGTGGCTCCTCAAAATTCCAATAACCAACTACTCTCCAAAAAGTGCAACGGTTTTCCAAGATAGTAGTTATCCACGGGCTGAGACTATCCACGAGTTGGATCCTCGGTTGGTTGCGACTGTCCACAGGATGCAACTCTACACCGATTGGCTCTCCACTAGTTATACGGTATCCACAAGTTCAAGAATGATTTGACTAATTGTAGAAATAGACGTGCCCACCAAAGTTCTATATTTAAGTTATGCCTCTTCTTTTATATTTTTTAGGGATACACAAAAAAGGAACAACAGCATTCTTACCTCTATCTCTAACTGAGGCACATAATTGTTCTATGAAGCTGACTGAGGGGATCTATCTATCTCCAGAATCTTATTAGAATGAACCCATTGATGCACTGACTGAATGCATTATAATATTGTTGGAGGATATACAAACATAGGGGAGATAGGGAAATTTATCACCCATTGAACATGAATGGCATAGAGAAGAAGACAATTTCGGCTGATTCAGAGAAATAAAAGAAGCAGTAGTTACTCGCTGCACTTTTTTCGGTCCAACGAGGGCAACAACTTTCAGCCTTTCACTTGTTCAAGGCAGCGGCACTCCATGGTTCTCCATGAGCTCAACTCTAAAAACTATTCACGGCTCAATTCAGGGATTTCCACTGTAATGACGACCAAGTTTATGAAATGATTTGCAATGAAATGGTGAAGTGAAATCCTGAGGGTGTTTTAGAAAGTTAGGTTAGGATTTAATAATTTTAATTTTGTTTTATGAGTAGGATTTAGTTTAGTTATGATTTAATTGAGTTTTTTTTTAACTTTTTAATTTAATTTTATAAATTTAATCTAATTCAATATTATAATTTATTCAATTTATAATTTAATTTAAGTAAAATTTTAAAATTTTAATCAAATTCAATTTAATTTAATTTTAATTTTTATGTAAATATTTTTATTGAAAAATAAAAAATCTAAAAATTAGGGGTTTCTAGGCATTCCTCCATGAAGTTAGATGTGGGGGACGTGGGGGGGCTCCTAGAAGCCCCCCCTAGAGGGGAAACACATTCCGTACCTGGGGAAACTTGGGGAAACGTGTTTATTCACATTTCCCCCAAAAGGGGGAAGTGGGGAAACGTTTCCCCAAGAGTTTTCCTGTCCCAGATGCATGGATAAGTGAGGGGGCATGTTCCTAACCCTAGGGGACATGTCCCCATGGAACACTGTATATTTCTCAAACAAGAGGCCCTAAGGGGAAGGGTGTCTCTCTTTTTCCTATTGCTAACACCATGGAGGTTAAGCATGGGTGGTATGTCAAATCCAACATGCTGAAGGGGAAATCCTCCCCTACAAATGTGGACTAGTCAACCAGTGATATGAGCCTGCAACAACAAATCTGGTTCCTGAGCCTTTCAATTTCCTAGTTGTTAGGGTTTTATTTTTTGAGTGCTAATCAATTTACCATGTACTCAAATTTTTAACAACAAGCAAGTCACCAACATGTCATGTTGCATTGCAGCTTGTTACCCAGATAACTCGGTGAATGGAAGTGGACCCACATGTGGTATACAGAGAGTAGTAATCTCGTTAGTTTTTGTGATTGTTGTTTGAGTCCTCCTGACAAAATTTTTAAGTCTTTGAAGTTTGTACTAAATAAGGGAAACTGGTTTTCATGTTAAGGGTAGTTGTGAGAACATATAAATGAAATAATACTTAAAAAAAATGGTCACTAAAAGACCTACCTTAGTGTTAGTACGTTGTGTTAGGGTTTTTTTAAGTTATATATATATATATATATATATATATATATATATATATATTATTTCATGTTTTTCCAACTGTAAGAACATGTACCTGATTTCACACGGGATTGGGCACTTACCCTTAGGAGTGAGACTACCGAGGGCTGCATGTATAGTTTTACTAAGTATCATGAATTAAAGATCTTCCAAGAAACAAAATGAGATGAATTTGTCATGCTTGACTAAAGCTGCCCACAATGGGGAGGGAACTAGATTCATGATCACCTCACAACATAGTTTACACTATGTTTTCTCAGTGTTATGAATTGCAGATGCCCCAGGAAATAAAAGAAAAAAACCTTTCAATTGCAATAGTCCTACGAGTGCAAACACTTCAGCCAAAGCTCATAAAAAAGGCTCACTTGTGGATCACAACAACATAAGGTTAGTTTCTTTTGTAGCAAAAAAACATGTTGCATATGGCAATGCACGGTTCTACGAAAACACAATACATTAAGGCTACCATTCATGAAAAGGACAAAGAGCTCAGTAGTAAAGAAACCCACCAGCCGGGGGCAGGCCCTGGGTTCATTTCTTAGCATGTTTAGATTCCAACAAATTTTACCCATTCGTTGATCATGCAATTGACATTAGTTCAATTTCCTCTGGATCAAACAAAAAAATTGAAAATGAACCGGTATTGGAACCAGGCTTATATATTGCATTGATTAATAAACCCAATTTTTTATTTCTAACCCTAGCTAACCCCCCTAACCCCTAAATCCCCTAACCACTAAATCTCATAATGTGACCATAGTGACAATCTATGTATTTTATGCACATATATACTAAGCAACTAGCATAAACAATTAACAACTAACATCTAACGTAACTAACATAAACAATGAAGTCTTATACTAATATATGTATTCAATGCACCT
Source organism: Pseudotsuga menziesii (assembly GCA_001517045.1). NCBI lineage: Eukaryota > Viridiplantae > Streptophyta > Pinopsida > Pinales > Pinaceae > Pseudotsuga > Pseudotsuga menziesii. Next base: position 176,025 of record LPNX011172263.1, on the reverse strand, counting down.
ACCAAACTTGCATGGACAATTCATGATGCACCATAACACATCATTTAATGAAAAAGATGAAACTTGTAGTCAACATATAAATGAAAATGAATAGGAAAATAATGAGGACAATTTCATTCCAACAAGACAACCATTTTTTCTTCAGGAAGCATAAAGGGCATTTCCTCACATTGAATTTCCCCCTCTATTATAATGCATGGATTTCATGTTATAGGAATTATGCATCTATTATTTTCAATAGAAGAACATTTATATTTGCGTTTAAAATTTATTTAGTGTGTCAAACTCAACATTGCATGTCCTCCAAGCACTTACAAATCTTGACAGGATTACCTTTTGAGTTGAAAACAAGAACTCCATGTTATTGATGAATCTTTGACATCACTCAACAATGATGAAGGGTTTCATTTTTCTCCTCCTTTAGCCAAACCTATAGAGAATCAATGGCTTTGGTTTTATAAATTAGGATTAATATAAAATTTAATTAATTTGTGTTTTATATAAATATAATAATTTGTGTTTTATATAAATATAATATTTATTTTATTATTATATAATATTTGTTTTTATGGTATTTTTTGTTATAGTAGTATATATAATAAACTTGGATCAAGGACATTGGACGAGAAGATTTGTGCACATCGTGAATTAGGAGGGTGGTGACGTCAGATGAAAAATTTACCTAGCCACTAATGTGTAAAGGAGGTTTAACTTGATAGTGATAAGGAGAGGTCATCACTGCATTAGACGTATCAAATTCTGTGAGGTCAGGCCTGTGAAAGGTTGAGGAATCGAAATATTTACCTAAAACTCTGAGATGGGGTCGGGCCTCTACCTTTACTACATATGGATATGAGACTGGTTCTGGATCAGCATGCCAGTTTAATCATAATTGAGTCTTTGATTGGTTAAAATATTGTTCTTGGTGCTTCCACTAGTTCAATTATTATTGGATCAACTGCTACAACGTTTAAATGAAATGAGCCTGGTAAATCTACGTCGACTGGTGCAGCTAGTTCGACAGTCACAGATCATGATATTTATATTGAAGTTAGAAAATCACCTCAGTATGGGACTAATTAGGACTCTTACATTGAAGAATCAACAAATATCTATGATGCTTATAGGTATCGATATAGTATTGGTTCTAGTACCTAATTCATAATTGTAGGAACCTAATTTTCCTTTGGCACGTGCTTAACGGTTTGTTTCAATGGTGCAGCAGGGATAAAGATGGTCAATAACAAATTTATGCAATTGTTTTTTTGGATATCTGAAGATCAAGGTGCATGGCGCCAATATTACTAATAGAATGTAGACAAATTACAAAATTTACTAAATTGTAACACTTCATTGTCACAATCGCAATTTTCCATGACAGAATTAAAAATGACTAACATAAACGACTAATTTGTATTCTTCTAGCTAGTCATTTTTTATGTCGTGACTAAATTAGTCATTTATGTTAGTCATTTTTAACTCTGTCACTAATTATCTAGTCATATTTGTTAACTAGTGACTAAATTAGTCATTAATTTTAGTCGTTTATAGTTGGGTCAATCAAAATTGCTCATATTTAGTAGTAAATCACTTGAAAAACCTATGGTGACTAGAATTTTTAGTCAACTAGTATATAATTCCTCATTTTGTACTAGTGAAAGTAGCCTCTGTGAGAGAGCTGAAGTTAGCTAGAAAATCAATCAATTAACATAGTTAGGAGAAGAGTTCTTACTGTAATTTACTCTTGAACATTGTATTTATGTTCCACCATCTGAATAAAGAGTTGTATGCATTGTTGTTGAATATTGCGTTTGAGTAGAAGTTAGCCAAGCATCAGGCCTGATTGTTGAGAGGGCCCCTCATCAATCAAAGGTTCATTTTCTTTGTTTAGCTTAGCTTCTTTTATGCTTTAGCTACTCTAATTTAATTTCTAGTTTGCTTCCATTAGATTATATTAAATGTTATTCTATTTGTTTTCTGTAATACATTAATTTAGTTTGATTTAGAAGCTAATTCATTAAATATGTGCATAGCTTGCTTTCATTTATTTGCTTTCAGTCATTTTGTTTCCAATTATTTCATTTCCAGCATTACTTTGAGTCTTTATTTTCAAGAATATAGAATAAGTTTCTTTCATGAATTTAGAATAGATTCAATTCTATTATTTTATTTCCTGTTTTGAATTTATGCAAGTTAATTTCTAGATTATTTATTAGTTTAATATGCAATGATTCCTTTTGTTCATGAATTAGTTTAAGGTTAATTTGTTGTTAAATAGGTTTATTTACTGTTCTGATGCATTAGAATTACACATGCATGGCTTCAACTGAAGATTAGTTCATTTAGGTTAGTTTTTACCATTTTAATTGTGCAACCTATCATTCGGACAGCCTGTTTACTCTATTATTCAGCCACCCCTTTCAGATCCATAGTTCAGTCTGTCATTCAACCCTCAGTTCTATTTTTAGTGTTTTTTATGTGTTTTAAGATTTTTTTTGGTTTTGTTTTGTGAATGTCTGAATTATGTTTTGATTGTGATAGGTAGATTATAGTTTTGTTTAATATTAAAGTTAAAATATCATTGTTTTAGTTTATTTATTAATTTTTTATCATTTTCCTTCTTTTACTTTGAACGTAGTTTAAGTTATTCTTAAGTTTTGTTTCTGATTTTGTTTTATTATTGTATGGTTTTGTGTTTATTCCTTTTGAATTGATTTATTTGTTTGTATGCAAAATTTAGTGTTATATGTGTTATTCTTAGTATGTGTTTAGGTTGTCTTTTTATGTTTTGTTATTGTTGGAAGAACTTGTAGGACAGAACCTAAAGATATTTTCTTTATTAAGTTTTCTACTTGCTTCTTTCATTTAAGTTTTCTTTATTAAGTTTTCTGCTTGCTTATTTTTAAGTTTTCTTTATTTTGTTTTGTTTATTAAGTTTTCTAGTTTCTTATAAGTTAAGTCTTCCTTGCACTTTAGTCTTCCATTTGAATAAGTAAGTTGTTGATTATATCTTTTTCAATCCAAAGTTATAAGATATATTATTAATTATTTAGATTTTATCTCATTTTAGTCACCTTAATAATTGCATTTTTAGGAGTTTGACTCTATTTTTCATTTTTAAAGATCTTTTGATCTTTTTTTTGTTAAAATATTTACACGACACCCTCTACCTTCGCATATATTTTGTGTTAACTATAAGCTTACCAACCCTGGTTGATAATTAAAGATTAGGTGGATTAATTTAGACTTAATAACACCTAACACTTTTGGTGCCGTTGCCGAGGAGTTCTTCTGTAAGGTAGAGTAGAATTATTTATGAAGTTTAGTAATATGTTGGTAGTGGGGGATTGGTAAGACGAGAGGTAAGAACTTGCGCATCTATTATAACAGGTGCCCACAAATATAGCAATAGTAATAGCATATGTTTTCTTTAGTTTAAAAGTCTTTCATGAGTACAATTAGAGATCCTTAGGGTAGATTTATCAAGACCAGAAAAGTTATTGAAGTATCTACTAACTATCGTAGGGGACGTAATTCCCCAACTACTAAATCACCAGAAAGGTATCAAAATATGCATATAGGAAGAGTTCTACCTTGAAACCTAAAGAGACTCCCATAGAAGATCTTACTGGAGAATCCATAGAAGGAGAATGAACCTTGGAAGAATGTCCAAAGGACCTCATTCTTGAGGAATTTCAACTAGATCAGCCATTAGAAACCTTCATCCATCCACTAGTTTCAAATCCAATTAACAAAAGTTTTTCACTAGTAGGAGATCCGAATTTTGTTGACTTTGTTGTTCCTGCTCAAGTAAAAGCTATGTTTGGAACCTCAGTAGATCCAGTTATTTCACAAATTGAAACTTCTACAGTAGAACCTAATATCCCTCTAAGATTCAATAAAAACATAGTTGATCAGAGGAAGATCTCTCCCGAAAAAGAACGTTGGGATGATCCATTATCACCTTGAAAGGATCCTCCTAGGAATATCTACGTTAAGAATCCAGCTTATATGGAGAGATGGGGAGAAAACGAAGATGATGATGAAGTTAGGAATGAAGAAGGAGAAGGGGAAAATCGAACTAAGGCTACCTTTGGGTTTCCTATCTTATATACAATGCAAGATGTAACTATAATGAAAACATCCCTCCTTCCTCCTTACCTAATTTCTATGGAAAAAGCAATGAGGACCTGGACACATTCCTATTCGACTTTGATATCCTTTGTAGGAGTTACAATTATCTACAAGACGCTCACAAACTAAAACTCTTTCCAGCTACGCTCAAGGATTCCACCTTGAGATGGTTCATGGGATTAGGAGAATCCACTATCAGGACTTGGGATGATATGAAAACCTCATTCTTACGAAAATATGAAGAATACTGCAAACTTAAGGACTCTGGACATGATATATTCATGATACAACAACTTGAAGATGAGAGATTGGAGGATTATCTTGAGAGGTTCATTTATACATTACATAAGTCTAAATATAATGACCTCCGAGAAGATGCAGTACATACACTTTTCCTTAAGGGGATCTCTAAGGACTTGTTAGAAAGTCTTAATCTCATGGCAGCTGGCAATATTTCTCATAAAACATTTTCACAGATCCGTGAGATGTGTAAAAATTATTCTAGGAGTAGGGGGAAAGTTTCAAAAAAATTTCGAGAGCCTTTTAGTAGAAATATAAGAGGAAATGTTCCTAGTTCAAACGGAGTTACAAGAGTATAGTTAGGAAACCTATTGGAGAATTTTAAGACTGGTATCTTATGAGAAATGGGTTCCCAACTAGATTCTTTACAATCCAAGAAAAGGAAGGATGCAGAGAGAGAAACAATGAGTATCTTTTATCCAATATGTAGAACTACACATCCCCAAAGGGAATGTCCATTAAACAACATCTTCATATGTCACATCTATATAGAAGAGAATCCAACAGATAATTGTCCATCCTTGCCTGGATTGCAATCCATCTATAAGAGTGGGGATGTAGCTAAAACATCTAGGAGGCCTACTTGGAAACTTAGAGACCAACTAGCATATCCATACTTTCCACCACAACCTCCACTCTATTATTCTCTGTATCAACCAAATCAGCAATGGAACAATTCTAGCTGGCAGAATTGGACACCTAGTATCCTCCTCGTCAATTTCCAAAATAGAAATATTGGTCACAAGGATGGAGAGGACAACCATGTCCTCAGCCACAACCTATCCCTGCACCTAATCATCCTTATCCTCAGAATCAAACAAATTTCTAGCAAATTCCATTTGGATTTGTACCTCCAGTTTCTTTTATCACACAACAACCTCATCACTTTCAGAATGCAAATCCTCGTCAACCGACATTGTTACCTGTACAACCGATACCTAAACCTAATAATAAAACAACTCAAGATCTTAACAACATTGAGTTGCAAACTCGTCCCTCATACCTTATTTCAACTGTACCTGTACATGAAATTCAATTACGATCGGGAAGAGTTGTGAATAATAAACCCAAGTCATCCGTCAACATTCAAGAACCAAATGAAGAAGAAGAAGATTCAAGTGAACCTATGAATGATGATATTTTGGAGGATGTGAACATTCCAAAAGTTTTAGTACACACCCATCCTCCACAAGAAACTATTCAGGAGCAATTAATTCCTCCATTTCCAGAGAGACTCGTAATAGAAAAACCTATAGTTCATCTGGAGTATAACATTTTGAATGAATTAAAGAACATCTGTATTAAGATCCCTATATTACAAGCTATCAAAGATATACCAATCTATAGTAAGGTAATAAAGGAGCTATGTATTAAACGTCTAGGAAATAAGCAAAAGGACCCTCTTACAATTCATGTTATAGGAGAAATGTATGAATGTATGACAAGTTAGTACCGGATTGCAAAATATACAAATCCAAGGGCTCCAGTAGTGACTGTAATTATAAACAACATCGCCGTATAAAATAAATTAAGAGATATAGGATACACTATTAACATGATGACCATTGCAGTTTTAGAAGTTTTACAGTTAGGACAATTTCTTCGACCTACTCCTTCCATCCTAGAACTAGAAGACCGTACTACCCGCTGGAGTCCTGTATGACATTGTTGTATTAGTAGCTTCATGGGAATACCCTGTTGCCTTTATGGTCGTGAAATCAAAGGATCCTTCTAAAGGACATCCTATTATCTCGGGAAGACCATGGTTAGCTACCACAAATGATTTTATAGGGTGTAGGGATGGAGAGATGACTATTTCCAATGGGTTGTCCACACAAAGACTTATTTTATACCCCTTAGCACAACCAAAAAGTAAAACTTCATGGTGGTTAAATTGTTCTTTTGGGGATGAAGACTTTGATGATCTCTCCCTTCCTAGTGATTTCTCTTGGGAACTTCAGGAGCAGAACACTGAGAATGTATTAAACCAGTTTGTCTCTTCAACAACCTGTACAAATTTCCCTCATTATTTTGCACAACTTGATCATATTTTTGGAGATTAGTTTCAAGAAAATATTGCTATTTTCATGTTTACAGAAACACCGGGTGTCTTGACAATTGAAGAGCATACAGGACCATACACCATACCTTATGAGGTTGGCCCTGAGAAATTTCTACATATAAACGCAGGATTAAGTGAAAACCAACAAGCAAAATTGCTTAAAGTTCTTAAGAAACAAGTTGGAGCATTTTCATGGGAATACACCGATATGAAGGGTATACACCCTGATACCTCTATTCAGCATATTTATATGGATCCAAGCATGTCACTTGTAACTCAGCCACAGAAGAGGTTGAATCCTACTCTAAAGGATATAGTAAAAGAAGAATTACAAAAACTCCTCATAGTAGGTTTCATCTATCCTATCTCTGACAGTAAATGGGTATCTCCTTTAGTAGTAGTTCCAAATAAAGTCATAGGAAAATGGCGCATGTGTGTTGATTTTAGAGAATTAAACAAAGCTACACTTAAAGATTACTTTCCCTTACCCTTTATTGATCAAGTATTAGATTCTCTGTCAGGTAAACAATATTTTTCCTTTCTTGATCGGTATAGTGGTTATAAATAAATTTTAATATAACTAGAAGATCAATACAATACCACTTTTACATGCCCTTTGGGAGCATATGCTTATCAAGTTCTTCCATTTCTCTTATGTAATGCACCTTCCACTTTCCAGCGGGAAGTCTTAGGAATTGTTTTCGATCTTATACATGACTGTGTGGAGGTATACATGGATGAATTTACGGCCTATGGTAATACTTTTCAAGAAGCCCTTGACAATATTGAGAAGGTCTTGATCCAATGTCAAGAAATGAATTTATCTCTTAGTCATGAAAAATCTAGAATGTTACTAACAGAAGGTATAGTTTTGGGACATCATGTTTCCTCCCAAGGAATTAAGGTATAGCCTACAAAGATCGAAGTAATTGTTGGCCTTCCCTCTCCCAAATATCAAAAAGAGGTAAGAAGCTTCCTTGGTCATGCAGGCTATTACTGACGCTTTATTGAAAATTTTACTAAAATATCTGCACCAATTTTTAAGTTACTTACAAAGGACTCATAATTCTAGTGGACAGAATCTTGTCAAAATGCTTTTGAAATCCTAAAATCTAAACTATCGGTGGAACCAATACTTAGGGGTCCTAATTGGTCCCTTCCTTTTCACATATCAACTGACGCCTCTGATATGGCCATAGGAGGAGTCCTCGGCCAAAAATAAGGACAAGCACCTTATGCCATCTATTTTATTAGCAAAAATCTGACCCCTTCCGAGTTAAATTATACTGTTACCGAAAAGGAATTTTTGGCAGTAGTTTATTCTATTCATAAATTTCATCATTATATCACAAGTTATGAAGTTTGTGTCCATGCTGATCACTCTGCCATTAGATTTCTAATGAATAAACCAATTACTAATGGTAGAGTGACCCGGTATCTTCTTTTATTGCAAGAATTTAACATTACCATCATTGATCAACCTGGTAAAGAAAATATCGTAGCAAATTTCCTTTCCTGTATTCAACATGAAGATGATACTAAACCAGTTGACGACACTTTTCCTGATGAACATCTATTTGCTGTATCTATTCAAACCCCTTGGTTTAAAGATATTGCCAATTATCTAACAACTGGGAAAATACCAAACCATTTGTTTCCACATGAGAAGCATCGCATTCTAGTTCAGAGTTCTAATTATTCTTAGGTTGATAACGATCTCTTCCGCACTGGTCCAGGTCTTATTATTTGACAATGTGTGTGGGAGGATGAAATGACAGACATCCTCCATGCATGCCATGATGGACCATGGAGGACATTTTTTTGATAAGAGGACGACATATAAAGTATTACATTCTGGTTATTATTGGCCAAGCATTTTTAAGGATGCTGCCAAATATGTCAAAAGATGCTATAGTGGCCAAAGAATGGGTAGGAATACGTCATCTAATCAGATTCCTTTACAACCCCAAGTTATGATTAAACCTTTTGAGAAATGGACTCTCGATTTTGTAGTACCAATTTCTCCCATGTCTCGTAAAAAGAAATACATCTTAGTTTGTACGGATTATGTCAACAAAAGGGTAGAAGCTAAAGCTTTATTTAGAGCCATAGAGAAATCGATGGTCGAATTTATATATGAAGAAATATTCACCCGGTTTGGTGTACCCAGAGAAATTGTCACAGATCAAGGTACTCAGTTTAATTCTAAATTAATGAAAGAACTTAGTACGAAATATGGCATCTGACATTGCAAATCTTCACCTTATCACCCTCAAGCTAATGGTCAAGTAGAATCAACTAATAAAGTATTAGAAGCTATTTTAACTAAGACCATTCACTTACATCATAAGGATTGGGAAGATAGACTCCCTGAGGCTTTATCACTACAATAAAACCCTGTGATTAGCGTCTCTTTTACCTTGTTTTTTAGACTCCACTATCACTTTTAGTGTATTTTTCATCATTTTTTGGAAAAAGTGGATGCTTTTCCATGGGATGGCGCTTTTAATGGCATTATTTGCATCCCTTTTTAAAATTTGGCACTAATTTGGACGCTAATTAGCATCCCAATTTTTTTCCCAATTAGTTTCCTTATTAGCGTCCCAATTATTGTCCCAATTAGCGTCCCAATTAGCATTCCAATTAGCATCCCAATAAGCGTCCCTTTTTAAAAGTTGGCGCTATTTTGGACGATAATTAGCATCCGGCCAATTAACGTCCCAATTAGCATCATAATTAGCATCACAATTAGTATCCCAATTAACATGCCAATTAGAATCCACAAAAGCATCCCATATAACGCCAAGAATAGCCTCCAAAAAAACGTCCCAAATAACATAACACCATATATTAATCTAGGGTTACCGATAGGAATTACACCATGAATTTCGACCGGAAAAAAATTCAACATAGAGCCAAGTATAGAGCTAGGAATTGCATCTAGAAAACATCCAACATAGCGACATGTATAGATCCATGTATAGCGCTTGTAATAATGCCAGAAATTTTGAAAGGAACCGTGCTAGGAATTGCACTAGGTTTAGAGCTAGGAATTGTGTTCGGAAAATGTCCGACATAATGTCAGATATATCAATGTTAATGTTAATGATCATGATTCATGTGATAGTACTTTTGTATATTGATTGTCATAGTGGCACCTAAATGATTGTAATCATGGCACTTTTGGATATTGATTAATCCTATTGAGGGGTGAATTACCTTAATGTCACCTAAAGTTCTCTAATGGAATTTGAGTGTCCCCAAGAACATTTGATAGACCCTAATGGCATATGATTGGCCCTAACAACACGACGATGATGCATTACAATAATTATGATCGAGCGTATGGATATGATTTCATAAGTATAAGACTATATCATCCATTCTTGTGAGGTAGTATGGCTCCTTGCTCATTATTATCACAATTGTATTGATGATGACATTGATGATGACTACGATTTTGACAATGGTGTTAATTTATTGTATGATGATGATGACGATGATGATGTGGATGTGGATGTCAATGATGATTATTCATGTTGTATCACTTTTGGATCCTAATTGATTCTAATGGCACCAAAATGTCTGTAATGACATCTAAACAACCCTATTATCATCGAAATGACTGTAACGACATATAACTGACCTTAACAATTACATGACATGAATCTTAATGTCAATTAGTTATTAAGAACACTAATGGCATATGTGTTACCACACTGACAATGATGACATTGATTTTGTTGATGATGTACTTAATGCTGACGATGATGATGACGATCAAGATTATGTTGGTGTACCATATGGCATTAATGATGATGATGATGACAAATTCGATGTCCAAAATGATGATACATGTCATAATACTTCTGAATACTACAAAATTTGAGATATTGGAGTTAATAACAAGTAATACATGTTGTGAGGTGTTGACCATAAAAATATTGTTAGCCATTGGGTTTTACATTGACTGATTTACCCATTGGGTTTAGTAGTTCTTCCACCCCCCCTACACCCTCCTTACAGAAAGGTAGTACAATACCACCTATCATGGTGCTACCAAAATGTCACCCTACAAGGTTGTTTTGGACAACCCCCCCATCCATACCCTCATTTTTACTAAGAACATCCAAGGCACAAGAAGTGCATATCAATATTAACACAAAAGCTAACTTTCTTTATACTCTTAAGGACATTTTGGTCTTGGTTTAAAATGGAATAAAGAAATAATCATTTCACACCATTGAACGCTCACTAGCCTACTTTCATAGAAAATAAAAAGAAAAACAACTTCTTGAGCAACACTCTGGATTTGAGGTTGAGTAGGATTATTGAGATGGTCAGTAGTAATAGAACTGGGGCTTGCTCTAGATATAGGAATCTGGCAGGCAGATTGGTTGGCTTAATATTGCAATATACATAGGATACTGGCATATCCTACATTTGACATAATCACCTCAGATATGGATTTAACGTATAAAATTTGTAGTTTATTTATGAAGGACGAATAATTGGGATGCTAATGCTTTGTAAGTAAATTTATCCTACCATGTTATCCTCCACAGGGCCCTTGTAATGACTAGCCATCAGTGATCCCTCATTTTGTTGGATGGTTGGTGAGAACCACATAGACAACAATTGACCAATGGGGTTGAAAGTTGTAATGAACTCGTCCATCAAAGGATTGACAGAGAGTAGCAGTAGTACCATTGATATTCTTTCTTATTGTTGCAAACACCATTACCATTTACAGTGAAATGCTATTGATCAATATTTCAACATATGTATTTTGAATCTATAATTACCAAATAAATGAGCTCGGTCATTCTACAACAAATGTGCTATGGGGATTACAGGCATGCGGGTTTCAATTGTAAGGATATTTATCATAGAATACGCTTTCTATCAGGTGGCTATCAGGGAAGGACTGATGGTGGTGGTGGCATAGTTTTGCTTCGTGGGTCCTTTACTTATGGCTGCATCTGGTGAGGCTCCCCATCCAAACTCATATCTACCTGCTGAAATTTCCCTTGGACGGATTGATCTGGAGGGAAATTCATGGAAAATTTCTTTAACAAATCTACTTCAAACCTATAAATTTGCTGAAAATACATAGATGTAATTAGTTACTATGTTCGTGGAGAATGAAGGATAACAAACCCACTACAAAATCATAAATAACGGCACTACAAATTCAGAGTGAATTGATGTAACTACACATTTTTATGAGAAAACTGCAAATCACCCCAGAGAAAGCGTATTCATGGTGTGCTAAGCTCTGCAAAATGATGGAATAGCCTACGTGAATTGATGTAACTACTTGAAATTGATGAGAAAAATACAAATCACCTAGTTCATATTAACGTTTAATATGACAACGATATTTGTGTACAAGTCTTGAAATGTAGAAAAACTTCTTTTTCTTAGTTGGTGAAAGCCAATTGTTCAATTTCTCTTTAAATCGCATATTTGTTACAAAATAGTATAAGATAGATTCTTTCATTTCAACCAAAATATATATAAGTATCTTCAAAGTAAATCAAATACATATGTAACGTACCCAATGTTTATATAATTACAAACATAATCAAATTCTACGTGTTTCATTTGATGATGTTTTAAGTGTTTTTTTAAAATTTTATCTTTGTTTATGTTTGAACTGCTAGCTTTTATAGCAATTTTCACTATGTATGTTTTCACTCTCTCCTGATTAAATAAAAATATTATACATCTTTTTGATTAAAAACAAAAAATACATACAAATTTACACATTATCATTTGTATTATATGCCATGAATCAAACTTGCTAAATCATAATTTTAACAAATAATTTGATTCATTTTAAATATACCGAAGTTATTTTCGGTGTTTCATTTCCCCTGCTTTGGGGTATGCTAGTTTTATTTATTGAACCGAGAATGATGCACTTCACCAAAATTAGGTACCAAATGTATTACATTTTTCTTGTTGGTTTTGGAAAGTTAGCTTACAATAATTGGGACGCACTTGCACCAGGAGACTGCCTCCACTTTAACGTGGAGTGATATTTGAAACATAGAAATAAAAAAAATGTGCCAATGAGGGCTGAGAGAGCTCTGCTCACTCTCAAAAGAGGAAAATATAATAGCTAGACCACTGATTCGAATACAGTTGTCTTCCAGATTAGAGGCCAAGCTATCGAAAATCCATGAGCAGAAGATCATTATGAGTGGTTATATTCCAATAGGGCACTCATTTTTTTGTGTCCATAGGCCTATTGCATTGTAGTCTAATCAACTCAGTGCACCACTTGTGGAGGAAAACCACCTCCACCACATGGAATCATAAGCAAGGGGCCCTGAGATTTTCAATGGCGTTGCACACTGCACACTAGTGTATTTCAGGGTTGTGCCCCTACTCGAGTCTCTAGTTTCGCTCCATTCCCATACACTACAAAGCATGTACTTCAGCCTCCACAAATGTGAAATTTGAGGGCATCACAAGCATCATTTACTTGGGGGCACATCAACATTGGAATCATGTCTTCTAGGAGCTCACGGCCAGAGTCTTTGCATCATAGGAAAGATGACATTCATGCTTTTGGAATCGTTAACAAGGTGGGGCATACCACCCAATCACTCTTTGAACAAAGGTATGAATCTTTTATCATTTTTTTATGTTTAGAAATATTTGGAGTGAGACTAATTTCAGTGTATTCCATGGATATTTTAGGGTATCTATTGAACTCAAAACCCTCGTACAATTTTTGAATTTCTTCTAAGTTTTTTATTTATTGGGGTTTGTTTTGAAATTATTTTTTTCTTAAAATCCTGAACACTTATAAGCCTCTTATTCTGAACTTGCCAAGCTTTTCAAACATGTTTACTATGCCTATCGGTCTCACTGATAAATAATAAAAGAGAAAAAAATAATGGGAATGTCAATTGTGCTATATTCGACAAACTATTACAAGATGGGAATAAAATGTTAATATCAACCTAGACAAATAAATACTTAGGTCCGGATACAGTTAGCCATACATAGATCACATAGAATAGCGAACTCCTTTATTTAGTCTTAGTGACAAATAATCGGGCTTGAGATTACATCCAGTCGCTGCTCACAAAGAGTTGTTGTCTCTAAATTTCCTACCCACAACCCCAGCAATAAAAATAACTCAGGAAAAACCCCTAAAATCACTGACTAAAGAAACAAAAATCAAAATGGTAAAGAAATCCATGCAATCTTTGGAACGACTAATTATTTCATTAGGTGAGATTCTTTGCATCAACTCTTAATCCCATCAAAGGTCCACTGCTATTGTTTTATTTAAATAACATCAAAGGTTTCAATTAAATCCATTTCTTTTGTAGACCCATGGATAGAAAAAAACATGATTATAGTACCACAGTAACCGATGACGGTGGTAAATTTTTAATAGGGTATCCCTGTTGTAGAATTGCAATCACACTGTAGATATTTTCTTACTTATATGAATATAAATTGAGTGTATTATGACTTCAGCTTTACTACAAGTCTGCAAGTACCTAAACAAACCCCTCACAATTCAAGTGATTTTATTAGACACCAAAGAAGGACAATGGGTAAAATGATTCATAGAATATGATAACTTGACTACCATATTTATTACCTAGTATATTAGATCACAGTTTCCAGATCCATGATATTCACACATATACACCATAAAATTTTACAAATTTTCAAGCTTCATAGCACCTGACTAACCTATGAACTACTTCCAAATGCTAATTGTTAAGATACAAAACTATATTTTTACCACTTTCATCATCAAACTTTGGTATTGAGAAGGGACACCTTAATATTTCCAGGAATTTTGGAGGCTAGTGCCTCTGCAAAATATGTTATTGCATGATGGAGATATATTGTTGTGGCATGTTGTAGTATTTCATTTTGATTCCTGATGGCTTCTATGATATTTGGATTGTAATGCCCAAAGAAAAATGTCACAATGGCTGCAATAGCATCAAGATATCGATATCCATTCTCATCAAACAAGTACTGTATCTCCCCTTCAACAATGCTCAGCTACAAAAAAGAAGTCAAGATATCATAACAATGATTGTTAGCATCACTTTATAGTTTGAAGTAAATGAATCCTCTATGAACAATTTATGTGAAACAAGCATTACAAAATAATTAAAAAGGAACACTAATCCTCTAAAAATTTTCTTGTAGCATGACAGGAAGTAAATAGATAAATAAGCTGAAGCCAAAAACAACATCACATAATTTCTCTCTTATAGTGTTAATGGAACTATTCCTGGGTTGGTATTGTCATAGAGATTAGAATTTGGAAATAGATTTTATTACGAGAGTTCATTGACTTCATAATTATACATAAGAACTTTGCTTTCTCTAAAGCATGCCTTGATATGATAATAATGGATGCCAAGATGACTGCTTGACTATTAAAAAAAATGATGTCATCCCATAGTTTATGTATCACATTATTTGTTGAGGTCGAATGTTAGAATCCTGGATTCCAATATGATGAAAGCTGCAACATTAATGAAATTAAAACCATCTTACTTTTCCCAAATTGAAAAGAAGGCCTATAACTATGGATAGAAAAAATAAAGCAAGAGAATAAATAGTCTTTTCCATTCCCTGAAGGACTTTGATGGAGTCTTGTTTGTGTATTTGATACTATAAAAAGGGTCATCTTCATTCTCTAGATTGAGGCATGCCATTCTTCCAAAATATATATTTCTCTAAATCTTTTGCTTCCATATCTTATCAACCGAGACTTGCAACATCCACTAGATCATAGTAAAATCTCTTCAAAATCTGATCCACAGTCACCTTCATCACGATATTGATCATATCCTGTTTCCATGTTTATGGGAAATGCATTTTTTATATTGAGTTCCATTTTGGTATTGAATATTGTGCTTAGTATTTATAAGGTAGTGAAATTTGTGACTTTCCTATATCTTGTCATGACTCATGATAACTTGACTTTAAAAACTGATAGTAGGTGCTGATACAAAATATCATGTGGAGGAAGTGTTAAATTTTACAAAACGCATGGATTACTCCTGTGCACATTCTTAGTTACATATTTGTTGAAAGAAGAGAACATACTTAGCTGTGGGAATTAGGAAATGCTTGTGAAACATTCATCAAAATGAAAATTTATATTTAAGCATCCCCTACCAGTTTTTATGTTGTGTTTAGTGTTCAATTCTAGATGATGAATAAGGTGCTGGAAAGGTCATAGAGAAGAGATGGTTCACTAATGTATCCCGATGCTGACTTCCAAGAGATATTGGAAACTTTTGCTTAGTAGATGGTGATCAAATGGATGCTCTATTTTGGTCCAACTTAATTACTCGACACCTTCATAAATGAACCAGAATCCAATGCCAATGCTACATATTCTATGACTAGAGAAGAAAATAGAGAAATATGTTTGATGACCTAAAAAAGCATTAGAAACTGACTTTTCATATTTTAAAGTTGGTTTTGAGCTAGAGGTTACTTAAAAAAGCTCTGTTGGTTTCCTTATTTGATCGGTTTCCCTCATCTATCTCCCATTCTTGAACCAGAAAAGGAGTCCTAAAAAATTATACTGAACAATTATAATACTCATACATGAATGCATAAAACCCTTCAGGTTTGAACTCTCTTCTTCCTGAAATATCATGGATTCAGGTTTTGTTTTTTTACACCATGCTGAAGAATGAAAACCAGGGATTTCTGCTTTTTTCTGTTCAATGCATTTCCCACAAAAACCAGCCTTTTGCCTCATAGTATCTCTAGCATATTTGTTGCATTCAACCTTGCTATGTTACAGTCATGTGGCTGCCATCTCCACCTCTCATAGCCATTATCATGCCTTCTGTTGAGGGAAAAGTTGAATGACTCATCTATGTGTGGGAAAAAACCTGGAGGGTAAAGTGTACTAGTATCATCAGGAACCCATCTTCTAGAGTATATGCCACACTTATTCTCCACTAATTTGGTTGATCCATTAACAATCCCTTGTGACTTCAATTATGTACCATTAGAAGCTCAATCAGGTGCAGCCACAAAATAAGTTGGCATGATTTTAGGGCTCTAAGAGATTTCATTTCTAGAAATAACTCCAGGATGCTTATTATTGAACCCTGCTAAAATATTCTACTATGTGGAACTCACGAAAATTGTTGCCGTATTATTGAACCCTATACACTGGTGCTTTCACCACTTATTAATTCAGGTGTGTTGTCATTCATTTTACACAATTAACAAGCCCAATTGACATCTGCGCATCCTATATTATCATGCGGCCTGCAAAATTTTGACACCTGTGCTCCATTTTATGTGCAAGGAACTATATCCCACATGGATAAACACTATAAAATTTCTTATTGTTCATATACATTGTAGATGTCAATGCTTACTGATGCATTGTATAAGTGTGTTGGATCCATGTGAGATCTCCTCCTTGTCACATGAAGCTTGATATTTAGCACTTTGTCGTGCCAACAATGACCTTTGTTTGACATGCATGTAATAGGTCTCCACTCACTTCTAAGTTCAAGAGAGTAGTTTTTATCTAACTATAACCACATGCCTTCCTTTTCTTCTCGCAATTGATTGGATCCATTGTTAACTGCAGTTTGTATTTTATGCACAAATATTTGTGAATGCACCTTGGTGGTATGCGATAATGAGCACAATGATAACTCCATTTGTAACACAATGAAATAAGAGAAAGTCTTTTGTTGCACTTTTTGCCAAAGTGACAAAGACCTTGTTGAAGTAATACACTGATTCTTTTCTTATGATTTCAATTGTTCAACATGCAAAAATAATTGTTTCACCTTGGCATTTGGAATTTTGTTTGTGTAAGGGCTTGGATAGTCACTTTGGATCATAACTTAGAGGATACTATTTAATATAGGTACATTTCATGAGAGTATGTACTAGTACATAGGTTTGAGCAGAGAAAATGACATAGAATTCTCTGCAGCAGATGGGGGAGTTTCAAAGTTGTTCATCAAACCCGAGGTGAAGCAGATTGTTGAGATCCCTGCTATAGAGGTGCATTTTGGTTGTATATGTTTCTTTAATAATGAATGTGAAACACTAAAATAATTGAAGTCTTACAAATAAAATAAGGATCGGGGTAACAAAATCATTGAATAAAACTTATTTTATAGGTTTTACCGAGGTAAAGGTCAAGAAAAAAACACATGCATCATGGGCTTCAAAAACATATTCATAAAAGTGCTTGGATTATCCTCTTGTTGAATTTACACGGGTTGGATCCACATTGGTTTGGGATAAACAATTTAGAGCCGGGAAGGCACCTATGGAGAAGATTTTTTACTAATGCGGAAGGTGGTTACACTGTTATCATACGGAAAGTGAAGAAAGTGGCCAACACAAAATTAAGTCGTCAA
This sequence comes from Pseudotsuga menziesii, assembly GCA_001517045.1. Taxonomy (NCBI): domain Eukaryota; kingdom Viridiplantae; phylum Streptophyta; class Pinopsida; order Pinales; family Pinaceae; genus Pseudotsuga; species Pseudotsuga menziesii. The sequence goes on along the minus strand of LPNX011172263.1, from coordinate 158,118 downwards.
TGGAAATGGGATGGAGACTGGCCACATAATTTCAAAAAAAATAGGTGGTGAAAATGGGCATCCAAAATAGGTTTTTAAGACTCATAGTGTTTTTAGTACTGTTACACTCACTTTTTCTGAATTAATGTATTGAAATGGTGCTTATCTTTGTTCTTCCAAAAGCTTAGGTGATTGTATAAAATATAGTTTTACATTGCTGCTACGGATGGGCCCAATATTGTTTTCATAGTATAGATGCTCAAATATTTTGTTTTGTCTTTTATATTAAACTGCATATTCCTACAGCAGTTGTTTACTAAATTGTGTATTTATAGTTCTAGTGTAATTTATGGATAATGTGAATGACCAATTTAGTTGGGAACATAAACAACACCTATCTGTTTTTTTTTTCCTTGGGAAAAAACATATTTATATTTCCATAAATAAATTTAAATATATTCCTCTTAGGTAATGAACAAATCTTCCCACTGCGGGCTATGTCTGGGAGGATACATCATAGATCTTGTCTCTAGTAATTCTTCTTCAAAATTTCATAATATATTGAGACATTAGACAACCTAAGTCATAAGGAATTCTCTCCTCATCAACTTCATTTCATAAATAGTTACATATAGTAAATACATCACAAAAAACATAAAACTGTGAGAAGGCCTTCAAGCTACTCATAATCAACAGCGAACTAACAAGAGGAGACCAAAACTGCATCCTTATATTTATCTTCCTTTACCTGTTGAAGCACTTATGATACACATGTCTTGGATAGCGAATCATCCATAGAGTTGAATTTCCTGTAGATATGGATGGAAGGGATATGATCAAAGTGTTTTACAATGTCTAAACTTTCTGAAGAATGCTTGGCCAGATTGAAGAGGTTGGATTTCTGAGCCTGATTTTTACCATTTATCCAACTAATGACTAGCAGAGTCGCCAAATATCTGTAGAGAGTTAAGACACTTCTTCAAATATGCATTCATTTGTAAAATTATAGATGTAAATTCACCATAATTGTGTGAACATGTCCCTAGGAAATATTTACCAGTGTAGTAATGAGCATTTGAGAGATGAAGAAAATATTCAATTCCACATTTCAGCCCCTTGTTTTGGTTAGTCCCATCAAAGAAGCCATAGGTAGTGGCTTTTGTAATGTGAAGGGGAAGAAAATTTTTAACCTTTGGAGTCTTGGGGGAATCCTAAAAATGTGGCAACATGGTTGTTGTTTGAGTGGCCACCTGAAAGATCAGGACCATCTTATCTTCAAAAACATATTCATTTCTAGCTGTCCATAGTCTTCATACAATAAGAAAGTAAATGACACTCAATTGCTTAAGCTCCCTTCTCACAAATAATTATTAGAAATTATCCAGGATATTACCTTTAGACTGTGATTAACACATATTTAGAGAGGTTTCCATATCTTTCCAAACTTGGATAGAAAAGGGGCCTTAACAAAACAGGCAAGAATTTGTTTCAATATATCCCTACAAAGAGAGCACCATGCTAGGCCTTCTAATCTCTTTTTCTGGAACCTATCCCATGTAAGAAGCATGTTATGAAAATAAGACGCATCAACAATATACTTTTGGAGGGGGCTCTGATTTTCCACATTTGTGCCACCACTAGTCCAAAGAAAGAGTCGTAGGATCCTATAGGGGTTCATAGCCCAATAATACCATATTTTCACTACCTTCCCCTTTCCACCCATGCTTGCTCATCTGGGCTCTCACCTAATTTGATATGTTCTTTTTTCATCTCTCCTGTAAACCTGTTCCAATGACGAGCATGTGGGCCTTCAAGGCCTACTTCTTGTGCAGAAATCCATCTATGCCTTGAGATAAAAGTCATCCTCTTTCCCTATTATGTTTAATGTACACAAGCCTCTTAACTGAAGATATGCAATGATATCAGGATTGAAGAACATATGGTGAGAGAAACCCATAATAGCATCAGTGCCAATTTGTACTTGAAAACCCTCCCCAACTTTTCATGCAAGATGATTACCGATGACAAAAAAAATGTCGAAAAAGAGCCATCCAGTGGTTGGATGCTTGAGGTACTATTTTTCTTCGATTCCAGATCCATTCCATCAAAATATTTGGAGCAATGTATTTTTGGATTACTATCCTGCACCACAGACTAACTTTTATGAATATTTTTTAGAGGGATTTGGCAGATAGTAATTTTCCAATTTTCGTTTAGATCTTTGACACCCCATCCTATGAATTGATTTGGAGTGGCTAGAAACTCCCAATGAGAATAATGAGACCCTTTGTACTCTGGCCTGCCTCTCTAGAGGTAGTTAGCACATAGCATTTTAATCTTCAATAGAGTTCCTTTGGGTATGGACTCCTAGCGATGACCCCTAAATGAGATTGAACGTTTTCATCCCTCGCGGCTAAGCTAAAACTGAGTCATATTGGTTGGAATATTCATGTGCTAGTGGAAGAATAAGGTAATTAGCTTTATAAGTAATGTGGTTAAGTTCTCAAATGGAAATGGGTGGGTGATTGGAATCCACATGAGTCTCTTAGCAATGGCTTCCATACTTGTTGTGCTGATCATGATCATGCATGTAGGGAATGGCATGATATGTTGCAAGTGAGTTTAGGAAAGGATGTAAACTCATAAAGTATAGCTTATACATTTGCATGGCTTGTACCCTCAAAGGATAAGACACGACACAAGCTTTGATACACTACATCAAAACATTTGGATCGACATGAAGGCTAGTCAATTATTTGGTTTAAATGGTTTTAAATTTGAGCATATTTTGCACTGGCTTACAAATATAGTCAAGCTGAGAATAATATTATACTGCAACTATAGTGAATCCAATTAGAATTTTATTTCTTTTTCTACATGATTTATGTTAGTCTGTAGTAAAAAATATCTTTTTGTATAAAAATAAAAAATTTCAAAAAAGTTTGCTTGTAGGTCAATTGTACTCTTCGAAATATGCCCTTCAACATCTAACCATGGATCCGTTTAGCTCCCCAAAATATTTAGATATTATGAATAAAATCAAATAGAGGGCCTATTAGCTAGAGCTAAAACTTTACCCTAGGAATAGTTTTCCATTGTCTTCTAATCAAAGGCTATTTCTGAAGTACTTTAACAAATTATGTTGATTGGTAGTTAAGGGAAAGAAACATAGGGTAAGAGAATTTAATTTCTGGATTTAGAAGAAGTAGCCTCTCACTTCAGCATTCATGTTCCTAAGCACACATTGGATTCCATTCAACTCAGTTTCAACTGCTTCTACATGACCTCCACCCTTGATTTCTATCAAAGTAGCCGGAAAATTACCCACTTTCACTTGGAAATCCTCTGGAAGTCTTGTTTCCACTATCAAGTATTTGGATTAACACCATTGCCTACTGCCTTTGGGGGTGCCATTTATCTTATATGAGAAACTGTTTTGGGAAGAGTAGCTACTATTTTTGGAGGTGGGCGCGTAAATATGGTTGTGCTCACTTTAAAATGTTATAGCCACACTTGGATTCACACTAAAGTGAGTGACTGAGCCACTGTCACTAAATCCACTTCCTTTTAATTACCGAGTGTGATGACATTCATGTCTTTAAATAACTAGCCAAATACTTTGCTTGATATGAAACACATTTACCAAAGAGATCTCCAATATTTGGCAGTTGAATAGTAACTGCCCAAGCTAAGCACAAATTTTCATTGCTTTCACCACAAGGTTCTCATCTTTCTCCATCAATTATTCCTATAATTATTTAATTTGGTTGATTTTCAATTCTCTTGTTGACTAGGAAATACACAAGTTTGTTTAAAATTCCTAAACATGATTGATAGTATTCTTTTCAAACAATTCAAGGATGTGATTAGTCTCTAGTATCTCGTCCTTAATTTTTAAGTGGCGGTTGTTTCAGTTCATTTTAACCACCTTTGTTAAGGATTGAAATAACTACATTTCTCAAATTTGTAATTCAACATTTTCTATACTTAATAAATCTCACTATCACATAGTACCGTGCAAAGAGTAAAATGTTAATGACTCATAAATGTCGAAAACATTCCTTGAGATCACTTGAGATTAGCACATTGCAGTGAAACATTAATCCTTCAAACATTACTCTAATAAAAACAACTATCAAATCAATTTCAATCTTGTATCATTAGTAATTGTCAAAATTTTCTAAGTGTCAAGTGCTGATATAAATTTTATGATTGTCAAAATCATACACAACAACCATTTCTAGCTCTGTACAAGTCCTATTCTTGCTTGAAAATAAAGGTATTTCGGAACTGAGGTTTCTTACAATCATTTTTTCCAAGCTTTAGCATCATTATATAGTGTGTTGATGACTTAAAATTACAGTAGTACCCTCTTATTGAAATATGGTGTAAACAATGGTTATTTTGCTTGAATATCATTGTATTCTCATTTAAGCATGTGTCTTCATGTCCTCTTATTATGGGTCTCTTAATGGAGTATGATTAAATATAAAACCTTAAACAAACATAATGGTTTCTAGGGAATAGTGATTTTTGCAATCCCATTTAGCCAATTTCTTGAGTTTTGTTCAAAATTCCTAGAAAAGGTTTATCGATATTTTGAACTTATACAATCTATCATCCTTTTCCAACCATTAGATACTCAGTTGTGTATTAATCCTTTTTACCATTATAGATGAATCTGTAAGTTAGGTTCGTAAATTCTTAAAGGGTGCTAGCTCAATGGAAGAGCATCTGCCTTACAAGAAGGATGTTGGTGGTTCTATTCCTCCATGCCCTAATGATATTATAATATTGTTTAAAAAATCCTAAATTAGTAACCAAAAAATAAGAGATAAGTGCCCAAAAAAATGACCAAAATTTGTATATAAAATTACTAAAAATGACTAAATTAGTGAAAAAAATGAGAGATGCGAAACTAGGCATTAAAAATGATGCAACACATGACACTAATGATGAAGCCAAACATGGCGTTGATGTGGTAGCGAAATAAGACACAAAACTAGGAATTAAAAAGGATGCAACACGTGGTGCTAATGATGAAGCCAAACATGGCGTTGATATGGTAGCAAAATAAGACGTTACTTTGGATGAAAAACATGATGATACATTGGAAGAAAAATATGGTGCAACAATAGAAGAAATATTTGGCGTCATTTTGGTAGCAAAACATGATGCCAAAAAGGAAGAAAAAATTGGTGCAAATTTGAAACCAAAAATTGGCGCATATTTGGAAGTAAAACATGGTGCAAAATGGGATGCTAAAATGGTAGCAAAAATGGATGCAATATTGGATGCTAATTTGGATGCTAACATGGTGCTATTGAGGACGCAGATATGGCGCTAACAGGGATGTCATTTAAGAAGAAAAAGTGGATACTCTCTAGGAAGCAAAATAGGACGTTATTTAGGAAGCAAACCTCAACGTTGTTTAGGAAGCAAAGTTGGATGCTATTCTGGAAGCAAAAAATAGGCGCTATTTGGATGTCATAAAGGATGTTATGTAGGAAGCAAAAAAATACATTTTTTGAGATGCTTTAAGTTTTGTCCATGATGCATCCCATTTAGCATCTAGTTTGACCACTCAATGTAAAAAAAAATTCACTAAATAGGGACGCTAAATGGGACGCTAATTCCTGGATTTGTTGTAGTGTATGGGCCTATAGGATAACATGGAGAAACACTACCAGACATACCCCCTATGAGTTAGTGTATGGAAAACAAGTCCTTTTACCTATTGAATTTCACGTTAAAACCTTTCGTATGGAAACACAATTAGGTATGAATTTGGATGAAGCACAAAACAATGAATATTGCAAATTAATGAGTTACACGAAATTACACAAGATGCACTTCAAAGAATGATGTTAATACAGAATCAACGAAAACATGGCATGATAAATTTATTAAGAAAAAGAAGTTTAATACTGTATATTGGGAACTACTGTTCAATTCACGGTTTAAAAATTTTAAAGGAAAATTAACTACCCGTTGGATGGGTCCATACGAAGTAGTTACAACTTTTGACAATGGATCAGTAAAAATTAAAACAATTGATGGCTCGAAAATTTCCTTTGTAGTAAATGGACATAGGCTTTGGCTTTATCACCAACCGACATCTAAACAGGATTTCATACAAAATGTTTTGTAGAAAAATCAAATGGAGTTAGTTGAAGGGGAAGCTATTCCTCCTCCTCCTGATCCTTGACAAATATTTTGGGTTATTATCACTTGTATATATATGTAAATATGTGCTTGTTGATTTGAATAAATAAGAGTAATTTCTAATAGGTTTTCTACACAAGACTCTTTCGCTGTTATGTCTTTATGAATAAATTGAATCATCTAACAAGCGGTTTTGCAATTGATTACAAATATATTATCTCTATGAGCAACTAACGGAATATTACTTGGAAAAGGAAAGTATGCTAAATACTCATTAGGTATTTTAATCTTTTTAGGGTACTTTCAAAATTTGCAGCTTATACTGATAATTTTTTTTTATATATCAATCCTTTATATATCATACTTCACCATTTTTTCTATAATTCATAGAGTTTTTGGTATTTTGATTCAGACATGTATATTTCTGATTTATTCTTTTAAATAGTTGCTCGATAAGACCCACTTTCATTATCATATTTTTCACATCCTTATTTTTTTACCTATGGATTACTAGTTCATCCTATACTTGTTATCAAAACTTGTTTCTTGAGTATTTTGGTGATAACTCGAAAGTAAGTGGAATTTTTTATCTATGGGGAAAATTACTTTACTTTATAAAGAACAAGGACTGTTAGGTTAAAGAAAACTTTCAGTTATTCTCTTTTGACATCTTTTATGAGTCTATCCATTCTAAAATTACTTATAACTTTATTTTGAAAAAAATTGAATTATGTGTTTAGCAGGATTTAACATGCTCTAGTACCAATCGACTTCCATATTTAATATCATTATACAAGGCAAACCCGTCGGGGTATCGAACAGGCCTGCTAGCAGCGAGTCAATGGTAAGTAAAAACCTTACAATAGGAAGCTTAATAAATGCAAGTAAACCTGTCCGGGTACTGAACAGGGTCACTGGCAGTGGGGCTATGCTTGCATGGTACCAAGATAAACTCGTCAGGGTACTGAACAGGTCTGCTAGTAGCGGGGTAATATCTGGTAACAAAGAACTGGTTAATATACCAATATGCACATAGTTTGTAAAATAGTGATAATATAAAGAAAAATTATCAACAAGATATGTCATGGCCAATTGTTTATAATGTCATTTGAGAATGGCTCTAAGTCATCTTTTCCCTAGATGTCTAATTCCACATATACCTAAGATATCATTATCTTATAAATGGGACCCATCGCTATAAATCTCACACACTCCAGGGTACACTTAAAATACTTTATGATGACATGATATCTTTACAATGACGCATGAATGGCTAGTTTTTACATATGGTATTCTTTTAATTATTCTCATTTACATGGTCTTTTCTAAGCACTGTTTTATTTTTCATGAATATGCATTTCTGAACCATTTCCATTTACTAGTTAGTTTTCCTTACAACAAATTAACAACATGCTAGCATTCTTCTACTTTTCTGGAACAATCATTTCTTCTCCCTATATGGCTTGAGGACACACCATATCTTTGGTTTGGGGGAAGATGGATTTGAAAAAAAATAGATTGTTTTTAGTATTTATGATAAATATATTTATCTCTAACAAATGATAAGTATTTTCAGAAATGTAAACAGTGGAATTTGGTTATAGCTTGAAGCATATTTTATAGGAAAATTCAATATGGTCTTACCATATGAGGAATCGAATGAAGGAAAACGAAATATCAAATAGCGATCTGAGAAAAATGGTGATATTATAGTACTTATGATTAAATTTGCTAACTAAATTTTGTTTTTGGGCAAATAGTTTTTACTTCCATTTCACTGTTAATAATTCTATTCTCTTACCCAATTATGCATGAAAATGATTAATCTTCTTGCTATTTAAAATGCAATCTATGTTTTTATGTTATATGTTCAACCTGCCCAAAGTTTTACTTTGGACATGGTTAAATTAATTTTAAAAAACCTTATAAATAACAAAATTATTTTGAACTGTTTAATTAAGAATGTTGAAAAACTCAATAATGTAATTTTCATACAATGTGTGACATGAAAGATATGTTATTTTACAGGTTAAAAGAGTGAAGTTTAAATTACCTTCTCTATCTGCCAAGTTGAAGGAAACTGCTAGTCCGTCTTCTTCTTAAATTGTTTTTCTTTCTTTTTGCCCAATGGGACCTAGCTTTTCTCCGGTTTGGGGGAATGTTGATCCTAGATATGTTACCATTTTTGGTAGATAAATTACTCATTTAAACACATTTTTTATTATCTTTTGTATGTTTTATGTCACGCAGATCATTATTCAACCTTAGGTATGATTGTTTTAAAGTTTTATATAAAATTATTTTATTATTATCATTTTTATGGTTTTATTAATTAAAAATAACAGTATTAAACAAATTTGATGTATTAATTGGTTTGTATAATTTTTTGCAGGTTTTATAATATTTTTGGGCCAATTTCATATGCAAAATGCATTCATCCTATTTTTCGCACAGCATGTCTAGATCGATGTCCAGCTCGTCATTCATCCCGTTGCGTGAAACTCACTGGCGGTTTTTCAGATGTTGAAATGTGTTGCTATAGAATCCACTCCTGAAGCGCACCAGCAAACAGACATTTTGTTCACCCTAGATCTACGCCCAGTGTATCTAGCTCGCTGTCCAACTCACGATGCATCTCACCTTCCAGCTTGTTAACCAGATCGCACGCTGTTGATAACTGATTTCAAGCATTAAAATGTTGGAACAGTCTGCAGACCGCTTTGTTTTCCATGCGACCATGTGATAGCATGATAATCAGTCTAGAAGGATCGCTAGTGTATTTATTTCTCCCAACACCAAGTTGTTCAATTCCCATGCGTTCAAAGGATGGAGCATCTTCAGCATACAAGGATCGCTCGTTGCCTCCTCTGTCTGACTCCAAACTACCACTAGTCTGTGCATTTAAAGAATAGAACGACATGTGTTCTAGAAGACCCACCATGTACACTGGCCTTGCTCACCACCATTCCACAGCTGTGCTAAAGAAGGATTCGTACGCCACATCTGAAGACCTGCTGCACTGAAGAAGGAACCTATGGGTATGTTGTCTAGTGAAAAGAACCTGACTCACGCTGAAGAAGGGAGATGATTATGCGCTGGCTTGTGATTAATTAAATGCCCATTATAGTTGACTAAATTTTGAGATAAGTTGAACACTAAATGGTCGAATTTCTCATATCTGTAAATCATTATATAAATCAGCCTCTGTGAGAGAGCTAAAGTTAGCTAGAAAATTAGTCAGCTAGCAGAGTTAGGAGAAGAGTTCTTCCTGTAATTTACTCTTGAACATTGTATTTTTGTTCCACCATCTGAATAAAGAGTTGTATGCATTGTTGTTGAAGATTGCGTTGGAGTAGAAGTTAGATAGGCATCACCCATGAATTCTGAGAGGGCCCCTCATCAACCAAAGGTTTATTTTCTTTGTTTAGCTTAGTTTCTTTTTTGTTTTAGCTAGTATATTTTAATTTCTAGCTTGCTTCCATTAGATTATAGTGAATTCTATTCTATTTGTTTTCTGTAATACATTAACTTAGTTTGATTTTGAAGTTAATTAGTTAAATGCGTGCATATATTCCTTTCAGTTATTTTCTTTCAGTCATTTTGTTTCCAGTTATTTCATTTCCAGCATTACTTTCAGTCTTTGTTTTCAAGAATATAGAATAAGTTGCTTTCATGAATTTATAATAGATTCAATTCTGTTATTTCCTTTCCTATTTTGAATTTATGTAAGTTAGTTTCCAGTTTATTTATTAGTTTAATATGCAATGATTCCTTTTGTTCATGAATTGGTTTAAGGTTAATTTGCTGTTAAATAGGTTTATTTACTGTTCTGATGCATTAGAATTACATTTGCATGGCTTCAGCTAAAGATTAGTTCATTTAGGTTAGTTTTTACCATTTTAACTATGAATCTTGTCATTCGGACATCATGTTTAGTCTGTTATTCATCCACCCCTTTCAGACCCATAGTTCAGTCAGTCATTCATCCCTCAGTTCTGTTTAATGTTTTTTATGTGTATTAAGATTGTTTTTCAGTTTTGTTTTGTGAATGTCTGAATTATGTTTTGACTATGATAGGTATATTATAGTTTTGTTTAACATTAAAGTTAAAATCTCATTGTTTTAGGTTATTTATTAAAGTTTTATCATTTTCCTTACTTCTTTTACTTTGAACGTAGTTTAAGTTATTCTTATGTTTTGTTTCTGATTTTGTTTTATTATTGTATGGTTTTGTGTTTATTCCTTTTGAATTGATTTATTCGTTTGTATGAAAAATTTAGTGTTATATGTGTTAGAGTCTTAGTATGTTTTTAGGCTGTGTTTTTATGTTGTGTTATTGTTGGAAGGATTTGTAGGACATAACCTAAAGATATTTTCTTTATTAAGTTTTCTAGTTGCTTATAAGTTGAGTCTTCCTTGCACTTTAGTCTTCGATTTAAATAAGTAAGTTGTTGATTATATATTTTTCAGTCCAAAGCTATAGGATAGATTATTAATTGTTTAGATTTTATCTGAGTTTAGTTACCTTACATAATTGCATTTTTAGGAGTTTGACTCATTTTTACATTTTGAAAGATCTCTTGATCTTTTGTTTGTTAAAATATTTACATGACACCCTCTACCTTCTCATATATTTTGTGTCAACTCTAAGATTACCAACCCCGGTTGATAATTAAAGAATAGTTGGATTAATTTATACATTATAACACCAAACAGTCCTCTAGTTCATATTTTTATTATTTGGTAAAGGATTTGTAAACATAGCTAGTCCCTATGCTATGAACTTCGAGGCATCTTCCATATGAGGGCACAAGTGAATGATATGGTCATCCCCGCAGAACTTGCAAGGAAACTTAACCTTCCACTTAGACTTCTTGTCCCCCCTAGCATTATTATTGTTATTTTTCTTCTCATTAGCCTCATTATTATTATTGTTCCCACCCTTCTTATTATTATTTCCTTTCCTTTTATTCCTTCTAGGTTGCTAGTTACCTTTCAAGTTCGGTGATTGCATGAAAAGTACATCCGCCGACTAGGTAGGAAGGGGCAAAGCCATAGATTGCCTCAACGCATATTGGTTAAGTGATAACTAGCTCACTTGTTTCGTAACTGAATCCACAGGTTTGGTACTTGCAGAGCCAACAATACCATCAGCATGTGGCCCAGGTTTGAACTTGGGGTGAAAATTGGAACGTGGAGCATTAGGCATGATCTCATAAAGGAGACCAGACTGAGCATAAATTAGGTCCAACTGTTGGGCCCTAAAAATAGATTTTTCCTCATTTTTCACTCTGGATGAGGAAACATCCTTCACAATATAGGGTAACAATGACTTGAGGAACCACTCTAGAAGAAAATCTGGTAGTATAAAGGATTTAATCATCCTCTTCTGTCTACACCACTCTTGAATATGATCTGAAATATGGGTGGCTTTGTCTTGCTAAAATGTCGACAAGAGTTTTGTATCGACATCGTAATGCACAAGTAGCTAGAAGTGGTTAAGAAAATTCATAGAAATGTCATGAAACAAATAATATGTCCCCCCAGGTAGCTCTATATACCATTTCATGGCAGGACCCATGAGGGTGCGTTGAAATTGTCTCAAACAGACAGAATCATCGTTCAAGGAATTCGAAGAGCACCAAATATGGGAGGTCATAACATGCTCACTAGGATCTTCACCAGCCTAACCCTCGAACTTTGGGATGTCTGAAGGAATTTTTCTAGGAACTACCAGCCATGCCGAGTCATGAGATATGGTATCGTTTGTCAATCACGATAAATCAGGTAGATTCAAAGTCGCAAGGAAAGGGAGCCTAGGTTGAGCTGGTTGGTTCCATGCTCCCTGATAGGACAGGTTTGTATAAGGCTAGCTACTATATACACCATGGCCTTGTCTAGCGGGATAATAACCTCCTCCCATCTGACCCATATAGGGTTTCATGTAAGGATTGTGATGTGGAGTACCTTGAGACTGGGGTGCTACAAAGCCATAATTAGGTGAGTGATGCATGGGTTGATACCTGCACCCATAAGGTGTGTAGTTTTGTCCGTAATATGGTCCATACGAAGGTCCATAAGAGGTTCCATAAAATGGACCATGAGATGGTCCACGAGAAGGTCCATACGATGGTCCATGGGAAGATACATGTCCTATTGACAAGGAAGGAGGAATGTGGCCTTGAGACACTATGATGTTAGCATAAGTAGGACAGACATGGCTAGTAGTAGAAATTCAGCGAGAAGGCCCAATAGAGTTAGGGGGAGGATGCGAGGTCAAAAAATCATTTGAAGAGATTGGTGTAGAAGACGATGGAATATGTGAAGGAATATAACTTGTGCCCCCAATATTTACATGTCTATGTTCTAGTTCCTGAATAGGAACACTAGTTCTAGGCCCAGGATGTGTGTGTGAAGGAACGTCGACAGAAGAGATGGAAGGTGTAATGTGACTAGAAAGGAATGGAAGTGCCCCCAAGCGTAGCACTAGGGTCAACACTTGATCCGTCATGAGGTGCAAAAATGGTCTCAGGAATATCAAGAATTCCATACCTAATAGTGTTAGTGTTAGTGGATTCATGGTGAGTCTCATCACCTAGAAGCCAGTACCAACAATTAGGGTGTGTGGAATCTGTGAATCGTGAAAAATATTCATGTGACGGTCCAGCCGAATGATAACTAGATCCTACCGGAGTCCCGTATGTGCTAGGGGGTTCATCTTCCCATACATGACGAGGAAGATTAGGGATCTTCGCAATCTCGTGCTTCTGATCACCCATAGTGTGTGAATAAAAGTTAGAATGAGTCCGCTCGGACTTTCTAGTTCTCCCTCCCAAAGGAGGAGGAGAGTTGAAGGAGGAAGTCCTACTAAATTATGAGAATGGAAAGGTCTCGAACCTGAATCCACAATGACTCAATAAAAAGAAAAGACATGATATAGCTACACAACCCTATTCAATATAGCGTGCACAAAGCATACACCTAGTAAACTCTAAATCCAAATCACAAGAAAACCAAGGGTAGGATAAGTGAGCTCTCGACTGAAGCAGGTATTTCTCGCCTAGGAGAGGCTTGAGACTCACATACACAACAAGAAGAAGTTCGTAACCAATTATAGTGGTCCTCAACTTCAACACATATAGAGACTATGCTGTCTGACCCCTACTTGGCCAGGACACATGTAGAATAACCTCTGCAAATATCCCCTCGATAACCTAGGTAAGAAAAATAAAGTCACCTCAATATAACCAATGCTTAGGTAGAAATTCCTTAGTGGGATAGACCGTATGGGAAGGGTATAAAATCCTGATGCCTAAAAGCACAACTGGTATCCCAAGGGTGCACCAATCAATATCTCAAAGGAACCCACATACGAATACAATCCTGGAAATATCTCTGGTGCTCACAGAAAGTGACCAAGGGTCATCCCAATCACAATCACATGCACTGCCTCGTGCTTAACTCCTATGTAAGAGGAGCATCCTAAGAAACACTAATTATATCAAGGGTTTCACACTCTCACCTGGACAGACACCTACTTGTTTTATTTAGTGGTATTGGAGAATTGAGTCACAATGAACTATTCCAAGACCCTAAAACCTATTCTTGTTGATGCACCCTATAAAAGAAAAGAGTGTAATTTATTTTATTCAGTGTTGATTTTAGCTGGTTGTGATTACTCAAAGGGTAAATGGTCGTGCAACTAATGAAGTTATGAATCGATAGTGAAGTAAATATGCACACCTAACAAGTAATTCCAAGTGCAATGTGTAGAATGAAGAATAGGGTATGCCACTACATGAGGTGCAATATTTTTCCTTCAAATGTAAGTGCAATCATTCCTATATGAAAATATAACTATAATAACAGTAAACAAACCTAATGCAAGTACCATGCAAATGCAAAATGCAATAGATGAATAACTATGCAAAAGAAAAAAATGGTATTTTTTGTAATAAATGATATATGGAAGAAAATAATGACTCTACAAGCCCCAGGCCTTGCAATCACTCACAAACAGCAGCCAAGCAAGGCACCAAATTAAAAGAGACCTAATGCACTAATCTCAAAACAAAACAAGGATAAATGGATGACAAGAACAAAACTTAAAAAACAAACTAAAAGTAGTCTCTAGTCAGAAACAAAGGGTGTATACAGACTCCAGAAGCATCCAAGAAGACTCAGCAATCATCATAACTCACCCAACAACACTTACTATTCAAGGAAAACCCATGTGTATACGCGACTGTGAAAGCAAAACTTATGTACATGAATAAAAAGGAAGAAAAATAGGGCAAACATACAATAGTAAGAAAATTTTTACTTCTTCAGGACCCTACTGGGAAAACATGCCCCCATACCCAACACAAAAACATAGAAATCAAGAGCAATTCAATTTCATTGAAAACAAAAAACCCCCAAGGAGAAACAACTAGGAGCCTCCCCATTATGGTCGCCAATTCTGTTATGGAGAGAAACTTCCTATGCCTTAGGGTGTACCAAAATAGATAGCTTTGATACTAGAAATCAATATTTCCTAATATGCAAGAGAAACCAAACATTTGACACTAAGGGATACCAAATCATACCTTGTTCCAGACGGTTGAAGTATATCCTTCTTGAGCTTTCCAATTCACGATTGTATTAGCAATTCACTCTCAAAAACAATGTTAGCATTAGAATTGATCCAAAGGTTGCATAAGGCTCACTCCCAGGTAACAACAGAACCACTTTCGAAGAGAGAAATGGCCTTCAAGAAGGTTTCTTTACTTTTGTCTGTAGACTCTCTAAAACAACGTATAATATTTTCTTCCTGGTATTCTTAGGATATATGGACAAATTCATCTGGGATACGCAAGGTTTTGTGGATGACGAAAGCTTGGATCGAGCAAAGGATTTTGGACTTTGATTTATTCATAATGACACCTTCAATGACGAAGAAATTGTCTGCGTGCCATTCGACAAAATCAGGGCAATGGGGGGTTTGGCTAACAGAGAAGAAATGGAAGAAATATTTAAAACTACCATAGGTATCTCCACCTCGGTCCTTAAGAATTTCCAGTTTTCCTCTGGCGGTTTCAATAGCTTCTCCCACTAGGATAGTATAAAAAATATTGGCATTGTCATCTACTAGACACTCTTCTGCCCTTCAACCTGCAGCCTTAGGTTCTACATCATCTCTCACCCCTACCACTTCTACCACTCCTATTTCATCCATTTTTAAATAACACTGAGAGGGTATCAAGGGCCTACTTTGTTTTTCAGCACAGTGTCCTATTTGGTCCATGCTGGTGCTCTATATGTGGTTGGATATTCAACAACTTTGAGGTTTCAGAAAAGACAAACCTTTGCACCTTCACGTGGACCCCTTTATAGCTTTTCACACAACATAACCTTCATGCCCTTCCCAGCCGGCTTGCACCATAGATATTACTCTTTGTGATCTGAACCGTAGGTATGTGAGGTTCTTTATGCTACATATTTCCCTACTTCATGTGTGTGTAGCTCAACCATCGATCAATATCAACTTTCTTCACAACCGTTGATCTGGGCAGACCCTACCATTCTTCGCGAAGCAAGATTCTATTTCCCTCCATAATAATCAATATTGCGAAATGAACTATGACCACTGATCTCCTTCCATTCTCGTAGTGATTATCGATCTAAGCATCCCGTACAACTTTTTGCAATCTGAAATCATTGCCATGTCCTCACAAATCTGAGATGTGAAATCAATTTCAACCATGTATTTTCTTGGATCCCATTCTCAACCGTTAGATGCCTTTGTCCTTTAAAGTATTTCGCAATTTGGAAAAGTGGCTTTGGTCGGGCATGTTCACCGTGCGAAATGTTTTGACGCGATTGATATGCCATCTGATCAATCGCAACCTTTGATCATGAGTTTAACTTAATGCCTTCAGCGCACCCAACGTCCTCCTCTTTACTCTACTTATCCAATCCATAGATTGTTTTGCCGCTTTCGACATTCACCATTGAGGCTTATTCCAATGGATGAATGATATCTCATGTGTGCCATCATCCTCTTATGCAAACTCTAAGTTACCTCCCCAACACCCCTCGACAAGGTTGAAATTCCCAGGTAACTCTTATGACCAAAACTTAATAGAGTTTTAACAACTGGCTCCATGAGGGATGCTATCCTCCCAGTGAGGTAGCAAAGAACCCATAGACTAGTCACCTACTCCATTGAAAACCTCCTTCTATTTTACTTCCTAGAAGAAAACATACTTTGAAATAATGGTTACCTCTTCTGATCTTAGGGCCTTCTCCACGGGCTTCAAATATCTTGATTCACCATTTGTACTGATTAAAACATAAAACATATTTACACTATGATACACGGATCTTAGTCCCTTTATTCCAGGTAATGTTTAAGAAACATCGCATTCACCGTGCCTCCTTTGTACTGCGACCCATTTGGATACTATAAAATGAAGGCGTTGTCTCCTCTATGTGCCGTAATAAGGTATGGGCCTACCCATAAGTGGTCGAATTTTCCATAATTCCCTTTTTCTTCATGCGGGGCATCCCATTTTAGCACCAAGTCATTGACCTGGAAAATGTCTTCTTTTATTCTCCTGTCGAAGGTATTCTTCATCTTCTCCTGGTGTATCTAGACTTTGTCATAAGCTGTGTCCCTCACTTGATTAAGCCCAATAATCTGGTTTATCCTTCTTTGAATAGGATTAGGCTCATCCAACAGATCCTGCAATAAATTCATGATTGGAATGCCCAGAGAGGCAAGAAAAATTACCTCGGCTCCATATACCAACTGAAACGGCGACATACCGATGGCCCTTTTGGTGTTGATTCTGTTAGCCTACAAGGAATATTTCAATTTCTTGTGCCAATATTTCTTGTTATCCTCCAACATCTTCTTAATAATCCTCACAAGGATTTTGTTAGAAGATTCAGCCAGTCCAGTCCCCTGTGGGTAATAATCCGTAGAGTGATTTAGGATTATACGGTATTTATGGAAAAAATTGATCATTTTCCTAGATTTAAATGCAGGTGCATTGTCCATCAAAATCCATTTTGGGCAACCGAACCTTGCCAAAATATTATTTTCTAAGAAATCCATTATCACTTCTTCTGTATCCCTCCTGGTGGGTATGGCCTCGATCCACTTTGTGAAGTAACCAGTGGCAATCAGAATCCACATATGCTTCCCAGAGGAGTTTGGATTTATCTCTCCAATGAAATCTAACCCGCATTGTTGGAAAGGAGCTTCCACATATATAGGGTTGAGGGGGAGAGACACCACTTTCCTTTTCCCTTCAAAAATATGACACTGGTGGCATTTAGTCGTTTCCTTATAGACATCTGAGAACGATGAAGGCTAATAAAATCATGCCCTCAGAATTTTGTTTGCGATAACTTTCTAGGAATGATGTCCTCCACAATCTCCTTCATGGAATTCCTTTGCCATATGTTGGGCTTCATTTTCTAGAAGACAATTTAGCAATATCCCCCTGGGGTATTTCCAATAAAGATATTGTTCTATGATGCAAAATTTCCCAGTTTTCAGTTTCACGGATCTAGCCCGAAATCAGTCTTCACTTGCACCTCCTCCTCTACCCGATCAGACTGATAGGTGAGGAAATTCAGCTGTAGAGAGTCACAATGGGAGTTTGTCATCATCTTAGCTAACCCTTGTCCTTTGATCAATTTTGTGGGCTTGATTTCTATGTCATATTCTAGGAGCACTGCAACCCATTTAGCTCTCATTCCCTTTGGATCCAGCTATGTAAGTATGATTTTCACTATGTTGCTGAGTACATAGGAAATTATGTGGGAATGGAGGAGGTAGATTCTGAAATATTTCAAGGCTTTAGGATTGTTTTTACATTATACTATATCTTAATTCTCCATCCCTCAATATTTTACCGAAGAATTCTATAGGTTGTTCTTCACCCCAATCATTTTTATGCGGCCAAATTGCCACTACAGTGTGTTCTAAAGCATATGAGAATACTAAGAAATCCTTCTCAAAATATGGGCTGATCAGTATAGGAGCCTCTGAAATGGCATGTTTTATATTTTTGAAAGATTTCTTGGCTCCTACCATCCATTTGATTTTGTGATCTTTCCTTAGCATGTAAGTAATGTCCATCAAGATTTCTGTGAAGCTAGGGATGAATCTCCTCAAGAAGTTGACTTGACCGGTGAAATATTTTATTTCTTTCTTGCTCCTTGGTTCTTCTACTCTCAAGATGCCTTTTACCCTGTCTGGATCGATCCTGATCCCTTCCTTCAAAATGATGTGCCCCAACAACTTTCCTTCTTCTAGAGCGAAGTTCGACTTTCTATGTTTTAATGAGATTCCATACTTCGTACATTTAATGAAAACTCTTTCCAGATGCCTGATATGATCTTTAGCCCACTTGGAGTATACAGTAATGTTGTCCATGTACACCACCACAAATTTTTCTCTCATATGCAAAAGAAATATCCATGGCACATTGGAAAGTTGCTCCATCATTCATCAACCCAAATGACATCTTTGCGTACATGAATGTACCCCAACGTGTGGTGAAAGCGGTTTTTTCTTGGTCTTTAGGAAACACCTTCACCTGATTGTAACCGAAAAAACCATCCATAGTGGATATCCTTTCTAAGCCTACCACCCTCTGCAAGATCTGGTCCATCTTCGGCAATGGGTAGTTGTCTTTCAAAGATATTTTATTTAATTTTCTGAAATCTACACATAGACTTATCTCCCCATTATTTTTTTGAATAGGAACCAAATTGGCTACCCATTTTGAAAACCTCAGAGTTACTATTATCTTTGCATCAAACAACCTTTTCACTTCTTTTTCAATGATGGGTACTAACTTCGGATTGATCCTCCTGAGCTTTTTCCTGAATGGTTTTTCTCTGAGTTTAATCAGAATAGTATGTTGTATGATGGAAGTGTCGTACTCTTCGAGATCTTCATAACTCCATGCAAACACATCCATGCATTTTTTCATCAGGTTCATGTACCCTTATTTTTCTTTAGCGCATAATTTATTGGACAATTTTATAATTTTTGGCTCACCTTCAGTGCCAATATTTATATCTTCGACAACATCCATGGTAGGCTTGACCTTTGGATCTCTGGCTACATCATTTTGGTCAAAAAGAGACTTTAAAGGGATCAAGCCTCTGGGAATATGATTGCTTTTCAACTGGCCTATATCCTTTCCTCCCAAGGAGTCCTTTAGTTTTCCCATCCCGATGGATTCTTCCCCTTCTTCTTCAATGTCTAGGAAGTTTTTGGGGTTAGCACCACCTTCATCTATGTGGGTGTTTAAAAACTCACCGGACAACTCCAGAAATCTTTTGATCTGCATATCATCTTCGAAGACTTGCCAATATTTAGTGTTATTTGGTATGGAAGGTCTATTTACAATATCTACTTTATATTTCCTTTTACCCGCCGTAGGGGATTCAAATTTTCCTGTTGCAGTTACGAGAGAGTCTGCCACCATATTCTCATATCTGGGGATCACTTGGACTGTATGTTCAGTGAAGAAATTTATGAACATATCCCATACCTCATTCCAGTAAGCTCTCATTCTTGGATGTCTAGTCTGATAATTGTCGTTCACCTGATTTACTACAAGCTCCGAATCCCCAAAAATTTGGACCCTTTTTGCTCCTAAATCCTTTAGTGCATGAAGGCCTAGGAACAAGGCCTCATGCTTTGCTACATTGTTAGAGCATTCAAAAATCAACTTATAAGAGTAAGCTTTGGTATCCTTAATGGGGGATATTATATACACACCTGTGCCAGCACCTGCTTTAACCACAGAGCCGTTGAAATACATCTTCCACAGTCCTTCATCCTTCTGCTTCCTTTCCAAAGATTTGAGCTTGCTGGTCTCTTTTTTATCCTTTCTACCCTTCTATGGCCCAATGATTTTTGAGTCTCAAGGAGATATATCATTGAAGAAAATAGAGGACCCCAAGTCCGTGTCGACGACATAAACATGATGGATGTCAGGATGAGCTTGACTGCTCACGACATAAGGCAACCTCTTCTCATTGTATAACCTTTTGTTTTTTTTCTGAACAGGAATTGTCACATAGGTCATGTCCATTTTCAAGCTTCCTTTCAGCTTCAAAGTCCAAGACCTTGACAGCAAAATACCAAACTTGGGAGGAATGTCAGCCACAACGACATCCATGACTACAATTTTAGATGGAAACTTATTTAAAGATACCACCATGTCTTTGATCAATCCCAGAAATTTTACCCTCTTAGAATCAAAGGAATATAGGTATTTATAAGGCCTTGTAATCTCCAATCCTAGGCTTTCCACCACTCCCTTTGGCATCAGATTGCGTGAGGCTCCCAAATTCAACATAGAATTGTGTAACACCATATCATGTATATTCAATCTCATGTAAAAGTGGGGCACCTCCTTGTCTTCACTATCCATGTTGTCAATCTTAGATCCCAGAATAATAGTAGAGTTGACTTCAGTCAGTTCCAAGATATCCAAGTGAGCTTCTCCTTGATTTGCAATCATCTTCGTTATAGTGTCCCTATATTCCTGATTCCTCAATAATTCATTGAAAGGAATTGATTCCTTCAGCTTAGCTAGCTCATTTTGGAGGTTAAACATGGGGGGAGTTTCCCAGTTCGACAGATGCCATTTTCTCCAACTCTCTCACATTACTATTCCCCTTTTCCACTTCTCTAGGTGCTATTGGCCCCTTTTGTTTTTCATCTCCTTTCCCTGGATCGGTCTGACTACTAGAAGGCTGATCTAGGTTTAATCCTCCCTTATGTAAAGAAACGTCCCTACTTTTTAACTTGATCTTCATGACATCATTTATAGCATGCATATACCCTTTATGATATTTCTCCAATTCCCCTATCAGGGTCTTATCATCCACTTGAGCGAACATATCATGTTCCTCTTCAATCAAGTAGATCTTAGAGACCAAATCATCGAAATGATGGATATGAGCTTCAACGGACTTAGCTTCATCTTCAATTGCCACATAGTTTTTAGGGAAAGGAGGCCTGATTGGCTTCTCTTCTTGGTTTCTCAGATTCCTCACATCCCTTGGTCTATTTGGTTGGAGCGGGCTAGGGGCTTGCCTCCTAAAATTAGGATTCCTTATCTGAGGTTCATTTTGCACCCAGTTTGTTGGCTTGGCCTCGACCGTTATCCTATCCATAAATTTTTCCATAGTTTTGAGCATCATCTCAAATTTTATATGACCGGATGAAGAGGCAAAAGTAGTGGGGTGTGCCTCTTCTCTACTTTTCCTTCTGTCAACCTCCACCCTTGGTTTAATTTTTCCACATGCCATCATATTGGCCTCTACTTCTAGGGAATCAATGAACATGGTTGGGAGGGTGTTTGACTTTATTTCTCTCAATAACAAAGAAAAATCATTGTCAAAGGCATCGACGTCATGAAGTTTAGCCGCCCTGGGCAAAGGTTTGATATCGGCAGGCATCAAGTTGTAGACCCGCATGAATCTGCTGGAAAACTCATGGACCGATTGAAAACCTCCTTTCTTGAGATTGTTGTATTGAGACAAGACCTGTAACGGGATTTTTTTATCATCCCACGTTTCTAGAAATATGGTTTGAAAACTAGCGAAGCTGTCGATAGACCTAGGTGGAAAATATTTGTACCACTTCTTGGCTTCCCCAAACAAAATCTGAGCGAACAACCACATTTTTACATCTTCATCATCCACCTCTTCTAGGTCAATGAATTCATCGAACTTATCCACATGGTATCTTGCTGAGACATTTCCCTCCCCATCATAGAGTGCGATTCTTTGGGTGTAATTCAAGGGGAGGTCATGTAGAACCAAAGGTAGGGATAATGGGGCAAATCTAGCAGCAACCATCAAGGTAGGTTGATTAGGAATAGACAGGGGGTTAGGCAACTGGGTGTTATAAAAGATAGGGGCTATCTCTTCAGCTTTTGGTGGGGTCTCTAGGTTCAGCCACAAAGAATCAAGCAGATAGGATTACAGTGTATTAGGGCTAACCCCAGCTTTCCTCAGGTCGGATTCAGATTTAGATTTGGTTAGTAGTATTCGAGCCCTAACACCCCATTCGGGTTCTGCTACGCCATACAAATCTTGAGACGATGAAGTACCAAACAATGGGAAATCCACTTTCTCTTTATTTCTATTTCTAAGTATTCTTTCTAGATTATCCACACTTTGTAAATTTTCGAGATCAGGGTTACCAGATTTAGTGTGGGTCTTTCTGGAAGCCAGGATGTCTAGTACGATACTAGTCGAAGTGGGTGTGGAGTCACCAGGACAAACATACAACCTTCTCATGAATTCAAAAATTTCTATTTTCCCCTAGAAATCTCTTTCCTAAAATCGTTCAGCTCTTTGTTGTTCTTCCCAGGGATGACCTTCAATCTCCTCCCCGGCAACGGCGCCAGTTTGTTAGCACTGGAATTGATCCAAAGGTTGCGGAAGCCTCATTCCTAGGTAACATCAGAACCACTTTCAAAGAGAGAACTGGACTTCAGAAAGGTTTCTTCACTTTCGTCTGTAGACTCTCTAAAACAACGTATAATATTTTCTTCCTGGTAGTCTTGGGATATATGGACGAATTCGTTTAGGATATGCAGGGTTTTGCGAATGACAGAAGCTTGGACTGAGCAAAGGATTTTGGAATTTGATTTATTCATAATGACACCTTTGGTGATGGAGAAATTGTCTGTTCACCATTCGAAAAACTCAGGGCAATGGGGGGTTTGGCCAACAGAGAAGAAATCAAAGAAAGATTTAAAAACACCGCAGGTATCTCCACCTCGGTCCTTAAGAATTTCTAGTTTACCTCTGGTGGTTTCAATAGGATTCTCCCACCAGGATAGTATCAAAAATCTCAGCATTCTCATCTACCAGACTCTCTTCTACCCTTCGACTTGCGGCCTCAGGTTCTACATCATCTCTCACCCCTACCACTTCTACTGCTCCTATTTCATCCATTTTTAAATAACACTGAGAGGGTATCAAGGGCCTATTTTGTTCTACAGTACAGTCTCCTGGTTGGTCCATGCTGGCACTTTGTATGTGGTTGGATATTCGGAAGCTTCAAGGATTCAAAAAAGACAAACCTTTGCAACTTCACGTGGATCCCTTTATAGCTTTTCACACAACATAACCTTTGTGCCCTTCCCAGGAGGCTTGCACCATAGATATTACTCATTGCGATTTGAACCATAGGTATGTGAGGTTATTTATGCTACATATTTCCCTACTCCACGCGTGCATAGCTCAACCGTCGATCAAGATCGACTTTCTTCACAATCGTTGATCTGGGCGGACCCTACCATTCTTTGCAAGGCGAGGTTCTGTTTCCCTCCGCGCGAATCAAAATTTTGAAATGAACTATGACCACTAATCTTCCTCCATTATCGTAGTGATCGTTGATCTGAGCAGCCCATACCACTTTTCACAATCTGAAATTGCTTCCGCATCCTCACAAATCTGGGATGCGAAATCAGTTTCAACCATGGATTTTCTTGGACCCCATTGTCGACTGTTAGATGCCTTTGTCCTTTAAACTATTTTGCAATCAAGAAAAGTGGGTTTGGTCGGGCATGTTCACTGTGAGAAATTTTTTGACGTCGTTGATCTGTGATCTGATCAATCTCAGCCTTCGATCATGAGTCCCACTTAATTCCTTCAGCGTGCCCAATGTCCTCCTCTTTACCCTGCTTCTCCAATCCATAGACTGTTTTGCCTCTTTATACATTCATGAATGAGGCTTATTCCAATGGTTAAATGATATCTCATGTGTGCCATCAGCCCCTTCTGTGAACATTAAGTTACCTCCCCAAAACCCCTCGACAAGGCTGAAATTCCCAGGTAACTCTTATGACCAAAACTTAACAGAGTGTTAACAAATAGAAAACAAGACAAGCATGCTCTATAATTGTGTGTTAGACCTACTCTAGAATATATAATCAATGATTCATAAAAAATTAAACACATCCATGGATTCAATATTCATATTCAATTGCACATAATTGGACAAGAAAATATATTTATATTAATAAAATCAGAGATTACAATAGTAACAACCTCTGTCGGCACGTCTACGAACCGGAGAAACCGAGTCCTCCACCTAGGCCTCCACCACCTCAATCCTCCATCTCTCAATAGCAAGCTCACAAGCAAAGGCAATCTTGGGAAGAACACAAAGTGCTCCAAAGGGACAAAGGGATGCAGACTCAAGTATATGCAAACTGTGGAAACAATGGACTATAGTTTACTTTCTCTTCAATTCCTCCCCTTCAATGTATCCAAGGAGTTCCTTATATATCACTCCAAAAGGGTAATGGAGGGTTGAGTCCGAGCATTCTCAAGGAATTTGGAAGGCCAAGAGTCAAGTTGTTTGGAATCACATGAGAAAAACTCTAAAAATATTTGGACTTATGCACACATCCTAATATACGAGGGTTTGAGGTCAAAATTCATGTGTACACATGAGTATGGGATAAAAGTAGCGTACATGAATGTTGGGAAAAATATTTCTTCAATAATTTACCTAATATTTAATTATTGACTACGGTTGGTAGGCTTAAAGTTGCTACAAAATATATGCGAAGGTAGAGAGTATCGAGGTAATTATTTAATAAGCCAAAGATTAAAAGGTCTTAAGTTGAACTCCTAAGGATCTAACTTAGTTAAGTTAATAAAAATAGAGGACTAGGCATAGTGGTATCAAATTATACTACTCTACTTATAAATAATTACTCAAAGACAAAGATATAGACAATGTAATGACAATGAACTATTTTTTATAAGAAGGTTTATTTTACTGATAAACAACTTACAAGGAAGAATTTACAACAACTAATTATGTTTCCTAAAAGCTATACATGCAACTAATAGATGGCCACTAATTCCATTCTCCTTGATTATTTATAGGATAAGGGTTTACTATAATGGGAACCAGAGCAGGAGAAGTATCAAAATGGATCTCAAAAGAAGTGTAAAAGCTAAATGGAACTAAGTCTAGTTTGATCTCCACAAAAATGTGTAAAATGATAAATGTCCAGTTACAAGAAATGGTAAACATTATTATTTATGCACAAATAAATCTTGTTTACAAAATACTATAAGAAGATAGACATGATTTATGAACAAACAAAAAACTTAAAAGAGAAGGGTTTACTGTAATGGGAACCAGAGCAGGAGAAGTATCAAAATGGATCTCAAAAGAAGTGTAAAAGCTAAATGGAACTAAGTCTAGTTTGATCTCCACAAAAATGTGTAAAATGATAAATGTCTAGTTACAAGAAATGGTAAACATTATTATTTATGCACAAATCAATCCTGTTAACAAAATACTATAAGAAGATAGACATGATTTATGAACAAACAAAAAACTTAAAAGATAATCTAAATTCTATTTTATGGATTCTTCTAACAATTATATGGTTAAAAGAAAAAACTATAAGCAATGTGTAAACCAATTAATCTATTAATGCATGTAACTTGGACCTCATATACAAAGGAACAACTTAAATCACAGAATTAATTACAAATCAATCCAATGAGTTAAACTACATGACATAATTCCTATGCATAAGGTCAAAAAAAGAGGAAAGAGAAATAAGGTTTAACAAGGAGTCGAAACAATCTTATCTAAAGGTCTTAAGAGAAAATGCAATCATCATCTAACCATTACTATCAAGACAAAATCAGAAAACTAAGAAAATAAGCTTAAAACATAGTAAAGACACATAGGGATAAATGAGCGACTGGTTAGTAGGTTGAAATGAAGGTCTGTATAAGGGGTGGAATAGGATGTCTGTATGACAGTCTGTTTGAAGAAAATGCTAAAATTTTAAGAAAACAATCAATCTAAATGATTTATTGAAGGCAGTTGTCTCATGCGTATGGTAATGCAATGTAAAAACAAGAACTAAATCTACTTAATGATTGAATTCTGTAACAATATAACCTAATCTAATTTCATAATTCAAAACATCATTTAACAGACTAACATACTCTTAAGCAAATTTATAACAAAAACTAGAATAAATAAAAATAAATTTACTATAGTTTAATCAAAGGAATTTAGTCTATAAATCAAGCAATGAATTATAAAGACTTTGCAGAAGAACTTGGAAACTATTCTAGGTGCAACCGGTTTCTAACTTGTAAATGAAAGATACATAATCAGCATGATATTAAACTAAAATCTATGCTACTAAATTTATCATAAACGATTACAGGAATGAAATTACATAAAATAAAACTATTATAGTTACAGAGAAGAGAAATACACAAGGATATAAACTTTGATTGTCGGGGGGGCCTCCCAGCAAATAGAGTGATGCTTTGTCAATAGAGCACGATCATACACAGCACAATAGAACTTTAATTAAATCAAAAGGTAGCATTACAAAGTTTTTAAACTTAACTCATCACATATAAAAAAGACTTGTTCTAAATCGCATAACAGCTCCTATATATACATTTTTTTATGGAAGGAGAGCAAGTCAACCCTTTACTGGTCGACTGCTCTTCACGATAAGTCAGTCATTATAGAAAATAATTACATTAACAACTAACAAATGACAGTTTCTCCTCCTTCGTAGATCGGGTTTCTTCTGGCGCACAATGTCGAATATGACTTTAGTCTTAATCGGAGCTGGTGTCAAGGTGTCAATCGGAGCTGGTGTCAAGGTGTCACACAGAAACATTATATGGACACTTCATCCAGAAGAAAGCTGATGCTGAGATGCTGGAGCATGGTTATAACAGTTCAAGGTCGTTTACATGCCTTTAACGTATAGAAATCTACTACCAATGATGCGCAATCTGTTTAGTGACTTGGACGACAAGCTAGATATGGTCTCCATATATCTATCTAAACACGTGTCTATTTGTTAGCCTGTCTAAAAGACCACATAACCTGCAAACAATTATACACATGAATTAATATATCGAATGTGCTTCATAACATGTCAATTTTAACCATTGAAACTATAAAATGATGATAATAAACAGAATTGACATAAACCTTAAATTTATTCATACTTGAGGTTTGAATGGTGAGCTACATGGTGCAAAAGACGCCAAAAGGTAACAAAACATGCATAAATATGTAAAGTATTTAACCCAAAAATGGTGACAAAATGGGGACCAAAAATCAATAAATAGGGGTTTTTGAGGGATGATCCTGGAACATCAAAGGATAATACAAGTCCATGGGGTCTAAAGCGTCTACAGAGGGATAGGGAAGGCCACAAGTATGTGATCAACCATGTGTGGTAAAATCATCTATAACAAGTATGATGAGTGAATCATTGTGCACAGAGGACATGGGTGATGATGGGAAGAAGGTATGGAAAAAAATGGTTAGAGTAATATTAGATTTTCCAATATGGTAAAGAGACTAATGAAGAAGGTTCTTGCCTAAGGAGTGGGATAATATTATGGTCAAGTAAAAGGAGAAGAAATGCGAGAGGGAGAGAGATTTCCAGGGCAACCAAAAGAAGGGACTATGGGTTGGTGCCACAACTCGACAAATATTCTTGCGACGAGGAGGATCAATATCGACATATTTCTGAAGACGAGGAAGAGGTTCTAGATCCATACTAGATCCAAGGATATTACATGCCTACAACTTTGTGTACATCTTTGATATCATAGGTAGGACCTAAAAGTGTTTCAAAGTGTTTTCTGTCAAATCAGAGTAATAATGATAGTCAAGATAGTGGTAAAAACTTTCCTACTAGTGGTCCATCTAATTTGGGTTCATCAGAACCCAAAAGGAATAAAATGGTTTGGGATGACATGAAGTTTCCTATATTTAATGGAAATGGACTGGAAGACCCTGAGAAACACTATTTTTTGTGTGAAGATGTTTGGACTGTGAGATATGTCTAGGATTAGGCAGTAAAAAGGGCTCAGATGTTCATGACATTTAGGGGTCACGCTCTTGATTGGTATGTGAAGTTTTTTGTGGTTCCCATGGGAAACCCTTATATTTCATTAGATCAAATTCAAAATGGGTTAATATATGAATTTAATAAACCAAAATTTCAGTCGTACTATATTACATAGTTGAAGGAGATAAAGAAGACGTCGAGTGAGTCTATCTAGGATTTGAACCTGAGATTCAAGACCCTGATGGTTGAGGTAAGATTCTGATGTTCAACATAAAGAGTGGTTCATTACTGCGTTGCCACCCCATATTCATGTTTCATTAATGTATCAAATAGAGTGTACCAAATAGAAGTTGTATATCTTTCCATGAAATTAGAAGCATCACTAGTTGAAGAAACTGGTGCGAGGATGGTGTAAATCCAATTTCAATTGGATAACATTTCATTGCAAAATACAAGATATCAAGAAGGGAAAGGAAATCCATGAATAAATGTGGTGTATGAGATGTAAAACTAAATACCATCATAAGTATTCATGTATGGCCTTCTTGGACTACCTTTCTTATGGTGCACCAAATCCATTAAGTTTATAAATGATTCCATGGTGTTGAATATGTCAAACAAGTGGTCGCTGATTGTAGGAATGTATGTATTTATAGAATATAGTAAGTTCACATACTAGCCTCCACTGTAAGTTCTATTGATATGTGTTCCATTATGAAAAGGATTGCATAGCATACCAGTTGTTGCAGGAAAATATAGTGAATACCTATTTAATGAAGAATGATGAGAAAATGTAAGCTCAGAGAGCACACACAATTCCCTCAGCCCAAGGGAGTGGTACTTTTAGAGTTCAAGGGAGAGGAGGAGGATTTGTTTGAGGGAGAGGACAATTTATTTTCTATGATTGAATACAACCATGATACTATGTTAGATATTTTATAAATCTTACGTCAACATGTTCATATTGTATAGTGTTGGACCATACCGTTGAGGAACGTCAACAACTTATTACTAAATGGAAATATAAGGTCACTGGGAATTATATACAACTCCCAAATTCAAACCAAAATGTCTAGAATATTTCAGCTGAGCCTTGCAAACCTACCATTGTTGTTTTAACAAAGGGATTTGTTGCAACTAGAGATTATCAAGTAAAACCATGGAAAATTACAAGAATATGACCAGCAGTGCAAAACAAAGTATCTTTGATGTTCAGAAGGAAAAATGAGTCTTCTTTTATGCATGAAAAGGTTTGTAGATAGAAATTGTTCCTCGACATCTTCTTATTTTTGGATGTTCGATGAAGGTCCAGTCATCGACATGCCACCAAGTTTCGACCAATCAATTTTAAAGAAGTCGATAGAAAAGGTAATCATTTTGAATAATTTCTTGAAGAGTTATTTAGCTCTTGTTAAGGATGAAGATTATGTGGTGTAGATATTATCTCTAATATAAGAACCCTAGACAAGTATGAGATCAGAGAAAAAATCAATCATGTTCATAAAATATTGAAGAATGGTCGAGAACTATGCATGAATGGTCAAATATGTGATTATGATATGAATTTTATTATTCTCAACTTGGGGCCCCAGATGTTATCATCACGAAAAAGAAAAAATGGGAAAGCATGTGGAATCCTAAGTTAGTGTGGTATCCTATTTAGTTGAGGTTATCTAATCAGTTTATGGTTCAGCGTATTAGTCAACTACCACATGTTCCTTTTGAGGTGGAAGGGATCCGAACCCATGCATATTTTGAAGTGATAGATATTGTTGATTTTACAAACCATTATCCATCACTTCTGGGGACCGATTGGGATATTGAAAATCATACCATCATAAGCTTTAATTTTTTTTTTTTATAACTCGAAGACTCAGAATTGCGGGTAGTTGCTTCAATTAACCCTTTGGAGGGACAATGATATGTCATACCAATGAAAGGAGAGTACTAAGAAGGGTATTTGGATAATATTTACAATATTTCATCTACAATGGATGACTATATAAATCCTACAGTTGATGGTAAATTGAGTTGGAGAAGTGTTAGTTAATGTTCATAAGATTAAGGGAAAGCATTGGAGAATTATCAGAACCGGTCACATGAAGTGTTGATGAGGAAATGTGCAATAATCACAAAATATTTGCAATGGGTGGGTACTTAGGTATGTAATTTACCTACTTATGAATGATTGTCTAGTTTTTACACATTCTTTTACAAAATTTGAAGATAAGGTACTGGAACCTCAATGATTGTTAGCTATTGATGTGGCCTTAAAAGCTACACCAGTAAGATAGTGTGTTTTTCATAAAAAATCCATCTTGGAATGGCCTTAGTGTCGAAGGCTGTTAGAAATCTAGTTTCGTGAGAATATTTCTTATGTTGGTCAGAAGTATATTGTTTTGACGAGTCTCGTCGACCACCTTGAGAATCGTTGTGCAACATGGAGGTTAGTGCCTATACATGAATGGGTACATTTGTTTATACATACTTTGGACGATGCCAAAACTTTGTATACATTGGTCAAACTGTGACAGGGATCTGTAGACTGGGATGAATCGGCTAATAGTTTCAAGAATACTTTTAATACCGATGATGATAGTCTAACTATTGATGTTGCACTGTAAATTATTAAAACCAGTATTTTTGAGGAATTCCATGTTATAGTGTCAAGCTTCCCACAAGGGAATGTGACATTTTATATTCTTATGGAGTGTTAAAATGTAGCCGAGAAACCTAAAGATGATGATCCATGTGAATAAATTAGTATTGATTGAAGTTGTAATTAGAAAAAAAAAGATACTTTTCTTCTTTGTCAAGGTCTTCTATATAAGTTTTGAAATTATATATAGAAGTATAGTATAGTGGGTTTTGCAGTCCAAGTTATCTATCTATCGCAAGTTAAATATCTATCACAACTAAATTTGTGTCACAGTGAAATTTGGTGGCATGATTTTCTACCAAATATGTAATGAATGCGTAGTGATTTCCTACTTTCATGGTGAGCGAAGTGATGGATTTAATGGAACTTAGTCATAAATGGACAAAAATATTTTAGTGTGTGAAGAAATTAGCTTCCACCTTTTGCAATTTATTAAATATCAGGTCAGAATAACTACCCACGTGATTGGACCTATTTTCCACATGTGTATATCTATTTCACCTCCAAACGAGAGTCAGTTTCCTCATTGTGTTGAAGTGTGAAGTGTCCTTAGAAAAATAACTATCTACAACTAGTTTGTGTCCAAATATTTCTACCATGGAGATTCATGTCTCAAGTTCTAGCATTGTTAAAGGTTCACCTGTGGAGGCTTCGCCTTCCATACCCATTATCAAGGAGTCACCAGAGGTTGTCTCGTGACTGTTATATTTTTAAAATTAATCTAGCATTATATTAGGATATTTAACTGAGAGAATAACAATCACATCAATCAAACACAAGAGACAATGAACACAGTGTTTTTCCTTGGGGAAACCATAAATGGAGAAAACCCCGCAAATTCCTGAGAGATAGAATCAAAACCAAAAGTAAAACCCAAAACAATAAGATGATCTCTCGACAGCAGTAGCCTCTTTCTTTCTAGCCCCAACAACTTCTTCTCCCTTATTTATGAGCTACAACTAAGTGTGAGTGAGTGTTTGTTAAATAGAGAGACTCACTCTCTATTTACACTAATTCTCGACTTGACAATGACTCACTAGGGCCGACTTCACTAGGTGATTCTAACAACCCTAGGGCCCAGGAACTGCAGTGACTTTAACCCTTGAACAATAGGAGGGTTACCCACATTGACTTGACATGACTTGTTTACATTATAGAAACTCCCGATCAGAACATCGAGGCATGGCATGAATAAATTGCATTACAGACACTTCCCGGAATAAACATCGGGGTATAGTACATAATAAATACAAGTGAATACATTTTGAAGTTACAATTACATCAACACTCCCTCTTAACTAGGAAGGTATTCTCTCGACACAATTTATCAGCACAAGTATTCTTCTCTATATCATCTAGATCATCATTGGGTCTTCGTCATATTCAAGTCATCTTCATCTGGATCTGGATCATCACTCGATCTGGATCATCTCTAGTTCTAGAGAATCTCTATTGGATCATCATTACGAGTGCTATCTCTTGATTCTTCTCATCATAGGAATTTCTACAAAGCTGACCCTTTTTCATGCTGGTTGTAAGCCTAGCCTCCATGTAGGTCTTCTTCCAGCACTTATATCTGACCCTAAGTTAGAATGGCCCACCAAGCACTTATATCTGATCATGTAGGAACCAATCCTATAATCATATTAGAAAGGAATTCCCAACACTCACATCTGACTATGTGGGAACACATCCCACAACCCTGTCAGAAAGGCCTAGCACTCACATCTGACAACCAATGTCAGAAAGGCTTAGCACTTACATTTGACCATGTGAGGAACCAATTCTCCATGCCGAAAGGCTATGCACTTACATCTGACAACCAATATCAGAAAGTCTCAGCACTTATATCTGACAACCAATGTTAGAAAGGCTCAACACTTATATTCAACCATGCGAGGAACCAATCCTCCATGCTGAAAGGGATCTACACTTACATCTGACAACCAATATCAAAAAGGCTCTGCACTCACATCTGATCATGTAGGAACCAATCCTACAGTCACATCAGAATGGCCTTCAGTCCCACACTGAGATTTCGTAGTAACTAACTAGGTGCCTCTATTCCAAGAATGGCATTCAGTGCTTATATCTGATCATGTAGGAACCAATCCTACAGTCACATCAGAATGGCTCAGCACTCACATCTGACATGGAAGGAACCAATCCTCTCACCATGACAGAATGGATCAGTACTTACATCTAACCATGGAAGGAACCAATCCTCTCACCATGTCAGAATCGCTCACGGACTCCTGACTTCCCTTTGGATGGAACCTCGATCTGGAGAACACCAAGATTCTCCTTGAAGTACTCAAACTTCACTCTAGCTAATGGATTTTTCAACACATCAGCTATATGTTTGTCTGTCACAACATACTGGAGCTTCACTGCTCCTCTTTGCACCATATCCCTGATATAGTGATACTTGATCTCGATATGCTTCAACTTGTCATGGAACATCGGGTTCTCCGACAAATTCACACAACTCTGGTTGTCGCAATATATATAAGTAGAATCCAACTGGAGATCAAATAAATTAGATAGTAGATTCCTCACCCATATTGCCTCCCAACTAGCTGAACAAGCTATGACATACTCTGCTTCAGCTGTACTCAGTGCCACACAGGATTGCTTCCTACTAAACCAAGAGATCACACCTGATTCCATACTAAAGCAACACCCTGAAGTGCTCTTCCTATTGATGGCACTTACTACCCAATTCGAATCAACATAACCCTCTAGGTTAATA
This sequence comes from Pseudotsuga menziesii, assembly GCA_001517045.1. Taxonomy (NCBI): domain Eukaryota; kingdom Viridiplantae; phylum Streptophyta; class Pinopsida; order Pinales; family Pinaceae; genus Pseudotsuga; species Pseudotsuga menziesii. Next base: position 124,652 of record LPNX011172263.1, on the reverse strand, counting down.
TTATGATACGCATCATACTTGAGCCCATAATCAACTGTATCCCTCAGGTACCTCAGAATATGATTTGCAGAAATCTAGTGAACATGTCTCGGATCTGTCAGGAACTGGCTCAAGGTGTTCATAGCAAAGAAAATAGATGGTCTCATATTCGTTAAGAACATCAAGGACCCAATCATATGATGATACATCATAGCATCAACCACTTCTAATGAATCATCACTCAATAGCTTTAGGTTCGATGCCATAGGTGTGGTCATGGCCTTACAGTCCATCATCTCGAACCTCTTCACGATCTCTACTGCATACTTCCCTTGTCTGAGGTATATTCCATCCGCATTCTGCCACACCTCTATGCCTAGAAAATAGTGCATCATACCCAACTCCTTCATTTCGAACTCGGCAGCAAGATTCCTCTTCGTATCACCAATCAACCCATACATACCTATTACAAATAGATCATCTACATGTAGTAGTAGCATCACTAGGTTTCCATCTTCAACCTTGTAGTAAAGGTTGGAATCCACTTTACTTTTGGTAAAGCCCAAACTGGATAGAAAGCCATCAATTTTTTTGTACCATGCCCTGGGTGCCTGTTTCAAACTGTACATGGATTTCTTCAATCTACACACATGAGACTCCCTATCATGTGTCTCAAAATTGAGTGGCTGCTCCACATACACTCCCTATATCACTACACCATTCAAGAAAGTAGTCTTGACATCCATTTGGTGTATCTTCCATTTCATCACTACAGCCAGAGAAAGTACTGATCTGATGGAAGTGTATCTAGCTATAGGTGCAACTGTTTCTTCATAATCTATTCCTTCTTTCTGTGAGAAGCCACAAGTCATGAATCTTGCTTTATATTTCTCTATGCTACCATCTGCAGCATGCTTGATCTTGTAGATCCATTTGGAAGTTACAATAGATTTCCCTTCTGGTCTTGGGACAACATCCCAAACATCATTCTTCATGATCAATTGATACTCTTCAATCATGGCATCCTTCCATTCTTTCTGTTCTACCACTTCTTCATAGTTGGAAGGTTCTTTATTGATAAAGTCACACAATAAAGCTACATACTCGGAGCAGGACCTAGTTCTCTTTCTTTCTCTATGATTCTCTTTTGGAGCCCCATATCTTTCCACACCTTGGATTGCTTCTCATACCCAAGAAGGTTTCCTCTTGTGAGGATTTTTCTCTTGAGGTGGATCTATAGGTTATTGAGGTTCTTCAAATTCTAGATCTTCTTCTTGAGTTTCTTTGTTCATGGTTGTGTCATGAATTCTGGGTGCTTTTGATTCTTTAGGATATTTAACAGGTCTCTTTCTGGATGTTTTGTAAGATGAGTATTCGTCAAATGTTACATCCCTGCTGATGTCGATCTTCTTGAATCTTGGGAATTATATCCTGTAAGCCTTCAAGCTTTCAGAGTATCCCACAAATATACCCTTCTTTCCTGAAGTATCTAACTTTGTCCTCTTTTCTTTTGGAATGTGTATGTACAATGGACAACCAAATATTATGAGATGGATGACTATTGGTTTCTTGCTAGAAAATACTTCTTCAGGTGTCTTGTTCTCGAGTACTCCATGTGGAGTATGATTTTGTACATACACATATGTTTTGGCAGCTTCTGCCCATAGATGCATGGGAAGATCTTGATCATGAAGCATTTCTCTTGCAGCTTCCATGATAGTTCTATTCTTCCTTTATACAACCCCATTCCATTGTGGATTATATGGATTGGATAACTCCCTCTTAATCCCTAAATATTTGGATAACTCTTTGAATTCATTTGATGTGAATTCTCCGCCATTATCTGATCGAAAGGTATTGATATTCTTTTCTATGTGGTTCTCGATCAAGGCTTTGAATTCCTTGAACTTGCTGAAAACTTCATCTTTGTTCTTCATAAAGTATATCCATGTCTTCCTATAATAATCATCAATAAAAGAAACATAGTATACATACCCGCTTAAAGAACTGGACGACATTAGACCGCATACATCGGAGTGAATGATTTCCAAGATTCCTTTTGCTTTGCTTTCACTACTTGGAAATGTCTTCTTTGTGTTCTTTCCTTTCACACATCCTTTGTATAATCCTTCATGTTTTTCGTGAATTTTTGGAAGACCTTCAACAACTTTTCTTGCAAGTGGTACTGCTCTATAGTGCACATGTGCAAGCCTTCTATGCCAAATTTCATTTGGATCTAGTGTGTCATGGACCAAATCTTGTTATGGATGGCCCTTGAATTTGCATAATCCTCCTTCTTGTTATCCAATTACTATTGCATCATCAATAGTCTTTCCTCTTGGCCACATGAGGACTTGGCCATCTACAAATGCAACCCTCATGCCTTTTGCATCCAGTGTTGATATGGAGATAAGATTCTTCTTTAGTCCTTGTACAAATAAGACATCCTTCATTTTCATAGACTTTCCAGAGTCTAGCTTGTAGGAGGATTCACCACTACCTTTTATCGGATATTGGTAGTCATCCCCAAGTTTCACCTTATGGGGTGAATTATGTTCGAATAGTTTCTCAAAATATTCCTTGAATACTGTCATGTGTTTGGAAGCCCCACTATCAATAAGCCAATCTTTGCTTCCATGAGTGATAGTTCCTGTGAGAGCAGAGATCAAAACATATTCTTCATCACTTGAAGAGTCTTCACTTTCTTGTTTTACTTTCTTCTTGGGAGGATCATCATCCTCAGTAGTGTGAGCATGGTGTCTTCTTTTGGAGTTATTATTCTTCTTGGATCCAATCTTATTCATGGGACAACTTCTAGAAAAGTTTCCTCTTTCATCACATGTATAACATCTGAGTTTGGATGGATCCCTTCTTACAAAATTATTTTTCTGATGAGAATGATTACCTTGGTGATGGTGATTTTCCCTTCTTCCTTTCTTGGAGTGTACTGTGAGAGCTTGATCTTCACTTCCCATATTTTCTTCTCGAGCAGCTATTCGAGCTTCTTCTTGTGAACATTCTTCCCACAGTCTAGTGAACTTGATTAGCTTATTCCTAGAACATATTCCTTGGATGAAAGAATCCCATGACCTAAGGCGACCATTCAAGGTTGTCATAACAATTTCTGCATTCTCCGCTTCTTCATCTACTGCTTCAAGTTGTTCTTTGATCTGGGAGACCCTTGTGAAGTATGACTGGATGGTCTCCTCATTATGGATCTTTACATTATTCAACTAGTTCCTTAGAGTCATCTTCCGGTTCATGTTCTTCCCTTCAAACAGTTTGGTTAGGGCATCAAACATAGATTTAGGTGTCTTGAGGGAGGACACCTGTGGTATGAGGTGATCCTTGATTGAATCAGCAATAATCCTATTTTCCATAACCAACTTCTTCTTATGTAAGGCCTTAGCCTCATCTTCCTCTGGAACTAGAACCTCCTCATTAATGTAGGAGTCCAACTCATTTTCTTCCAGGACCAAGGAGATCCTATACTTCCAAGCTCAAAATTTATCATCTCCCTCAAGATTTTCATCAAGCTTGGTATGATGAGACATATTAATTGAGAACCTCAAATGGAAATACAAAATATTTAGATCTTACCAGGTCAAGATGTCGAATCTAGATTTGGAGCTGAATTTCTGCAGTGCTGGTTCAGGAGCAAATTAGGGTTTGACTTTTTTGAATTTCTGTCCAACCAAATGATTTGATCTTGATCTATAAACTTTGATTTTGAGGAGGAGATCAATCCAGGTCTGGGCTCACTCAAAAATTCCACTTCTGTGGAAAGCCCTAATTTTTGGCAGCAGTGTCAGGTCCAAAACTAAAAAAGCTCAGAATCATATTCTGCTTCGACAGAAAGATGTGCCCTAGGGAGGAGAGTCATCCCAACCTTCTGTTGAGGCATGGAAAATTGTAGGTGACAACAACAAGGGATTATCCCCAGTAAGTGTTCCCAACTTGCCCATTACTGTTTGGTATGGGGAATCCATCCGGTTTGCGGTCCGACTTAATGGACTAATAGTCCGGTGCTATACTATGGTCACTTGCCGTAGCAGATTATTTTCCCGATGCTTAGTGTTTATTGCTTCCGACTATCAGTGGGGTTTTTCCCACCATTTTGGTGTGTTTTTACACAGTTTTATGGAATGGCAGAGATTTCCTGTGGGCACAGGTCGATGTTCAAGTTGTCTAAGCTAAAGAACGCAGTTTGGGGGTTTGGTGTTATGAAGAGTGGTGGTTACTTTGTCCTGGTTCATGCTTTCATCGGAAGCTTTCTATTTAGTTCAGATGTGGCCTAGATTGGGAGGAAGAATCTTTTCTATCGGGCATGTGGTTTAGTTTTTGAACAGGGGTTTAAGCACAAACTTGCAGGATTTATTTTTTCCTTGACATTATTTATTTTCATGCATTAATACTGTTTATAGTTCATATTACAGAATGCATGTATTGATCTAGTTTGTGTTACTTTGGTAAACACTAATGATCTGATATGTTCATGATAGGAATATTGTTGCAAAGAATATATGTCTAAAGGGCAAAGCAGAAGGGAGGCAGCCATGAAAGAAGAAGCTAAAGCATAAAGAAGCAGAGATGTTGCTCAAGGAAAAGAAGAGAATGAAAGTATGAGATCAACAGGATCTCAAAAGGATCGATGGATTATGAAGCATGATCATTAAGAGCAGAGGACCAGGCTTGGGAAGTTTGTTAGTTACCAAGCTGGTCCCTTTTCATAAAAGTGCTCTTAAATATTAAATCTTAAATGTAACGTTTGTATGAATCATGAACACTCACAAAAGGACAAAATTGTGAGATTAAACGGTTGGGGGATCCCAAAGGTCACCGAGAGGCATCCTAAAAGGTTTTTCTTGTAGTATAAGTATAGGATAATTAGATATAATAAAGGACTTTTTCCCAGTTAGACTTGTGAGGACATGTTGTAAGAAGAACTATTTCCTTTTGCAATAGATAATTACAATTTTGCCTGTTGGAGAAAGCTTTGTTGGAATGTTCAAATGCTGTACAATGGATGTTATTGAAGGGGAACTATTTTGTTTTTAGCTGTTGTCCATTAAGTGTGAGATCGTTCTAAATTGTTGAACCTATGTTCTTGTATGAATTCTCTCTAGTTTATTTTATGGATTTTCCACTATGAGTAATGAATGCTTTTCATAAACAATGAGCTATCTTGTTGTTCATCTATCTATTCATGTTTATGTGTTTTGAAATAAAGAACAACTACCTGTGATTTTTCTTAATGCATGAACAGTAATACATTACTCATTAAATGATAATCTCGCTCCCTAGGGACAGTTTATTTAAGTTAGTTTTAATTTTCTTGTTGTGTGTGATTTAGATGTGAGAGAGTTAAGACAAGAGGTAAGAACCTATGCATTACATTATGACCGCCCCTCCTATTCTCTATCAATCTGCATTTTAGAAAGGCATTTGCATCTCATACTTAAAACTAAAAAACTAAAAAATATACATGGTGGACCGGGCCATAACCGGTAAAACCCTTTATTTCGGTTACTTGACCTATGGTAGCTGGACCATAAACCGAACGGATTCCCCATACCAAATAGTAACGGGCTAGTTGGGAACGTTTACTGGGGAGAATCACTTGCTATTGCCTGTGATTTTCTAGGCCTCAATAGTTTTTAGCGGTAGAAGGAGGGCCTCCAGTGCATGGCTGGCCGAGGAAACCCATTTTCTCGAGATTATTCTACCGGTGATAGTTCTAAAAATAGTTTTTTTCCCAATCCAATTCCTGAAGAGAAAGGTAAAGAGCATTTGTATTCTGTAAATAACAAAGTAGTGAATGATTTGAGGAGACATACTAGGGCATATGTGAAGAATATTGGAGGATTACCAATTATCCCTGACTTTCCCAGAAGAGAATATAAAAATAAAGACCATCCTATATTGGAAGACTCAGTGTTGGTTGGAGATTTGGAAGAACTTGTAGAAACAACCTTATAGGAATTTGTACAGCCTTTGAATCAAGTAGGCCCAGAGACACCTTACAGTTCACCTATTAATACTCATGTTCATTCACCACCTCACTCTCCACCTAGACTCATGGTAGGCGTAAATGCAAATCAGCCACCCAATCCACCGTATCCACCACTTTCTTGGAAGGTTAGGTCACCTCTAAACCTAGCACCTCCTTTGCATGACTCACCTCAGGCTTTTGCAAAAATGCTGCCTAAGTTTGATCCCAGCAAAATATTTTAGTAGATGATCATTTGCAAAGCTTATACTTGGCTATAGAAGGGCTAAAGGCTAGAGAACATGAAGATGTAGTCTATAGATTATTCCCACATACATTGAAATGAGCAGAAGCCTCATGGTATTTTTCTCTGCCTGCAAAATCAATCCTAGACTAGGATACATTTGAAAGGATATTCAAAAATAAATATGCAGCCCAGAAAACTCACGCATCCCTAATGAAAGGGTTATGCGCATTGAAGAAAGAAAGAAAAGAGAAAGTGCATAGTTTCACCCAAAGGTTTGCTGCTTATCTTAAGAATTTTTTTGCAACTGATAAACCATCTGATAAAGTTCTGATCGAATACTATACTTCAGCTTTAGGGCCTAATTTGGCCATGTTTTCCAAAATGAAAGTCAAACCCACATTATCAGAAACTTATGAATAAGCTGAGAGAGTAGAAGTTGAAAGAGAGAGCATAGAAGACTATCCTGAACAGTTGGGAGAAAAAACTTTTGGAAAGAAAGCCTTATTATTTACTAAGCCTAAGGAAGATCAGTCACATGACTTTGAGGGGATGGTAAAAATGACGTAGAAGCTATCTAACAGAATAGTAGATTTGGAAAAGGAAAAGGAAGCTCAGAAATATTATAAACCTTACTATAAAAAAAGAGAGGACAACAATCAATCTAAGCCTCCTCCACATAGTCCTGCATCAATGAACTTAAAAAAGGCGGGTATGGATAATTTTTGCACCTTTCATCTATAGCCCCATTCTGAAAAAAATTGCCCTCAATGGATCAATTCGATGACATTAGTGATGAATCAGCTATTGGATTCTAAACTGATAGAAGCTGATGAGGAGGAGGACAAGGATAGTAAGCCCACATAAAAAAAAGAGGATGATGCTCTGGTTTTATGGGACTGTGTCTCACTTTTTGATACAGAAGAGGAAGAAATAGCAGAAACAAATGTGACAACAAGAAGTCAAGGCTTGTTAAGTAAAGACAAATCAGTAATCCCAAAAAATTAAGAGACTTCAAGAGAACATAAAGAAAATTCAGAAAATCACCATAGCTGATAAAATACCTGAATTCACCATTATGAGTTAGGATCCAAAGCAAATCAACATGCCTGTCAATCCCATTGAAGAGAAGACTGATGATGCAAAAGGGATTCTTAAAGAGCATAAGATGGAGTATGACATTGTGGAAGATATTAAGAGGGCTAAGGAAAATATCTCACTGTTTGAAATGTGTAATATGCCTCAGCGGAAAGAAATATTGTTAAAAGCACTTGAGATGCCTGAAGAAAATATTCCCACTGACAATCAACCAGAAGAAGAGGAAATTGGTGAAGCAAGTGTGGGAGGTAAGCCTGAATGAAAAACTCCACCATTTCTCCTGACTTTTGAAATTTTCAATCATAACGTACACAACTGTTTAGTGGACTCAGGGGCATCATTAAATGTTATGCCTCTTTTAGTCTGCAAAAAGATAAATGGACAACATAAACCATCTACCTGGTAGGTTATTCCGTTAGACAGAACAAATGTGAAGGTAATTGGGGAAATGGAGGATGTTTTGATTCGACTATCTTCAAATGAAAAGGTATGTTAGTTCATAGGTATTGTAGTAGCAGACATACCTGAAGCTTATGGACTTGTTTTGAGTCGAGATTTTTCAGCACAGCTAAATGGGTATTTTGCTTCAGGTTGGTCACATTTGTGGTTGCCTTATAAGGGAAGTCCCAATCAAATTAAAGTATTAAGAGAGCCCCACATGAAGAACAATGTTACTCAGCTGGAGGGTAAGAATGAACTAGTGAATTATGTATTGGGAAATTACTTCATCGAACTAGAAGCCAACAACATATCAGACACCCATCCTGATCTCCTTCAATGTTCACGGGCTGATGAGATTGATTGTAAAATAGTAGATGTAGTTTTTGTTTCAAGAACAATAGAATTAGGTAATGGTTAGGTCTTTCTCATTTTGTGGTTAAGCCTAGCCCCTTATCTTACAAGTTTCCATATTTATAAGGGTGGGAAGAGAACTAACCATTTAGTGGTTTAGTTCTCATTTTTTTTTCTTGACTTTTACTGCTTGATGACCTTGTACATAAATAAATTGATTTGGTTGTTTAATTTTGGTTTACTTTATTTCAGTTTGCTTTCAATTAAATTTTGTTTGATTTCAATAAAAAGAAGCAAAATTTTGGTTGCATGGAGACCATTAGAATTCTGGAGTAACTAAAATCCTTGATTATTAGACTATGTACTATTCATTTATCTGAAATAATTTCTTCTAGTTCAGCAGTTTTCATATATGGCTATGAACACATTGAATTCCTACTTAATCCTTGTAAAATAACTCAAGATCAAAAAGTCTAGAATACGATTTCGAGGATCCATCCATCTCACATTTAAAATTTCCTAGGGAGTGACAGCAAAATACCCACGGAAAGGAAGCAAGGTAAACAGTATATTATATATAAAGAATCCCATGCTAAGAATTGAAATCCAAAAGGCAAATAAGAGTCAAAAACTCCTAATAAAGAAATATGTATCAAAACAAAGTACTAAACCAAATGAGTACAGAATTGCCAAAGTTCTTCTCCATCCGTGAGCTGAAAATTAAATACATCTCTCACACAAAAGGACACTATGGATAGAGGAGCCTAAATAATAAAAAATTAGAAAGAAAGGCATGCAGGAGGACTCAAATGAAGGACAAAAGTCCAAAAGCACAAAAACGTGCAAAATGGCATGGGAATGAGGAACAAATGAATACTTTTGTTTACCATATGTTACAATCCTGTGTTGTCCGAGCTGAAAACTACGTTAAGACAGAGGTAATAAATGAAACTCATATTCCTGGCCTCAAAAGAGTTATCTTGACTTTGAAATCCTGGTTTCCATTTTCCTAATTGGACTATCATCAATTATTAAAAGTACATACATTTTCCATTTGGAAAATCTAGACATCTAGAAGAATGCAACATGTTAGTTTTATTATTAAACAGTCTATTACTCAAGGAAGGAGTTGTCCAGAGATCTGGGTTCACCAATTAGTCGCCAATTGTTGAAGCTGCAACTGTTTTCCCCAATTTTTTTAAAATTTTGGACCCGCTTTGATTTTATCTTGCCTAAAATGGTTTGGATTCATGAACTCTATTTTGTTTTTCCCTCTGCTACAGTTTGGATTGTTTCGAGGTCAACTGTTTTCATGCTTTTCAAAAAATTGTTGTGTATGCAAATGATTTGGGTCATGGAGTTTAAAGTTTGATTTGAAAATGTTTCCCTTTCATCTGAATGATTTATTTCATTGCTATCGAAAGTCTATTTCTATTTGAATCAAATTTTTAGTTCTCTTTGCAGCCACGGTGTTAGAGAAGACACAAACTACTTCTATCGCTGCACCACCGAAGTCTTTCGAAACTTGACATTTTTTTTTATTTGGTTTTTCAGAGGTCATTTGAGCATGAATCGTGACCATAGTTCTTTATGCCACTGCTGTTTCAGAGGATAAACAAACTATTTTTTTTTAACACTTCTCATCCAAGGGTCTTGGAGCACTTAACGCTGTGTTTTATGCTTGCTTATCATTGTCAGAGGTGTTTTCAAACAATGAATCGGGGTTCTAGTCTCAAGCGACACCGCCGTTACAGAGGCCTTGTTGTTTGTCTCACCAACAATGTGGGTGTGCTTAGTTGTAAGTTCATCGATCCGTAGTTTTAGAACATCCGATCTCTGGCATTTTTTTTATTGTCATTAAACCTAGTCAACTATGTTTTACCATTTTTTGGAGTTTGAATGATTATATTTTGTTTGACTTGAGCTTGAAGTTTTGTTTTTCTCTATCGAAAGTGTATTGGACATTTGATTGGGGGACTAGTATTTTTCTTCACTGACGCATGACCTTTGGTTGTTCCAATCGTCGAATATTTCATGTTTTGCGGGGTCTGTAGTCTAATTGTGTTCCACTGTTGCAGCCCCTTAGCGAATTAACCATCTAACATGTAGTTGTTCAGTTCACCGATGGTTTGTTTGATTTTTTCCAATGGTTTGTTTTGGTTTTCTCCGATGTTACTGGTCTGTGGAACCCTTAGTCCATGTGACTTTCGCCGCTATAGATCCTCTTTGAACTAGTTATCTGATTTCGTAGTGGTTTTGAGGTCCGAGGCTGCAGTTTAGTGTTTATTTCGTCGATGTTTTTGGTTGTCGTGGAGCCCTGAGTTTGTCCGCCACCTGCCATTTTGGCTATGAATAGGACTATGCTTCTGGAGTCCTTAGTTATTCTGCTCATCGATGTTTTTTATGTTGATCACGGAAGCCGTTGTTTGTATGGTTTTCATCGTTGCGGCGGATTAATGAACTAATAATCTGATGGTATAGTATGGTCACCCGTCAAATTGGATTATCTGCCTGATGCTTAGTGTTTATTGCTTCCAATTGTCAATGGGGTTTTTCCCGCCGTTTTGGTGTGTTTTTACACTATTTTATGGAATGGCTGAGATTTCCTGTGGGCGCGGGTCGATGTTAAAGTTGTATGAGCTGAAGAATGCGGTTTGGGGGTTTGGTGTTTTGAAGAGTGGTGGTTACTTTGTCCTGGTTCATGCTTTCATCGGAAGGATTCGATTTAGTTTATATGTGGCCTAGATTGGGAGGAATAATATGTTCTATCAGGCATGTGTTTTAGTTTTTGAACAGGGGTTTAAGCACAAACTTGCAGGATTTATTTTTTCCTTGACATTATTTATTTTCATGCATTAATATTGTTTATAGTTCATATTACAGAATGCATGTATTGATCTAGTTTGTGTTACTTTGTTAAACACTAATGATCTGATATGTTCATGATAGGAAGATTACTGCGAAGAATATATGTCTAAAGGGAAAAGCATAAGGGAGGCAGCCATGAAAAAAGAAGCTAAAGCATAAAGAAGTAGAGATGTTGCTCAAGGAAAATAAGAGAAAGAATGTCTGAGATCAACAGGATCTCAAAAGGACCGACGGATTACGGAGCATAATCATTAAGAGCAGAGGACCAGTCTTGGGAAGTTCGTCAGTTACCAAGCTGGTCCCTTTTCATAAAAGTGCTCTTAAATATTAAATGTGAAATGAATCATGAACACTCACAAAAGGACAACATTGTGAGATTAAACGGTTAGGGGAGCCCAAAGGTCACCGAGAGGCAGCCTAAAAGGTTTTTCTTGTAGTATAAGTATAGGAGAATTAGATAGAATAAAGGATTTTTTCCCCGTTAGATTTTTGAGAACATGTTGTAAGAAGAACTATTTCCTTTTGCAATAGATAATTAAAATTTTGCATGTTGGAGAAAGCTTTGGTGGAATGTTCAAATGTTGTGCAATGGATGTTGTTGAAGGGGAACTATTTCGTTTTCTGCTGTTGTCCATTAACTGTGAGATCGTTCTAACTTGTTGAACCTATGTTCTTATATGAATGCTCTCTAGTTTATTTTATGGATTTTCCACTATGAGTAATGAATGTTTTTCATAAACAATGAGCTATCTTTTTGTTCATCTATCTATTCATGTTTATGTATTTTGAAATAAAGAACAAATACCTATGATTTTTCTTCATGCATGAATAGTAATAGATTACTCATTAAATGATAATCTCGCTCCATAGGGACAGTTTAGTTAAGTTAGTTTTAATTTTCTTGCTGTGTGTGATTTAGATGCGAGAGAGTTAAGACGAGAGGTAAGAACTTGTGCATCACATTGTGACCACTCCTCGTATTCTCTATCAATTTGTATTTTAGATAGGCATTTGCATCTCATACTTAAAACTAAAAAACTAAAAAATATACACGGTGGACCGGGCCATAACCGGTAAAACCATTTATTTCGGTTACCTGACCTACGGTCGCCGGACCGTAAACCGGACAAATTCCCCATACCAAACAGTAACGGGCTAGTTGGGAACATTTAATGGGGAGAATCCCTTGCTATTGTTGCCTGTGATTTTCCTGGCCTCAACACCTTCTTTTGCTGAAAATATGTGGAGAGAGATCCAAAAAGTAGGAAGCCCTAGTTCCCACAGCTGTACAGTGTCTTCTTCTCATGTTAGCTTTGATACCATGTTAGATTTTTAACATTAAGCTAGCATTATATTAGGATCTTTAACTAAGAGAATAACAAGCAAAGAAATCAAACACAAGAGATAATGAACATAGTGTTTTTTCCTTGGGGAAACCATAAATGGAGAAAACCCCACAAATTCCTCGGAGATAGAATTAGCACCAAAAGTAAAACCCAAAACAGTAAGATGAGCTCCCGACAATAGTATCCTCTTTCTTTCTAGCCCCAACAACTTCTTCTCCCTCAGCTATGCGCTACAACTGAGTGTGAGTGAGTGTATCTTAAATAGAGAGACTAACTCTCTATTTATACTAATTCCCAACTTGATAATGACTCACTAGGGCCGACTTCACTAGGTGAGTCTAACAACCCTAGGGCCCCAGAACTGTGGAGACTTTAACCCTTGAACAATAGGAGGGTTACCCACATTGACTTGACATGGCTTTTTTACATTATAGGAACATCAGGGTATGACATGACTCAATTACATTACAAACACTTCCTAGAATAAACATCGGGGTACAATACATAAGAAATACAAGTGAATACATTCCGAAGTTACAATTACATCAACAGTGACTAGCCCTTGTAAACCTTCCAAAACATAAACAAACGGTTGGCTAGTGTTAGCACAAACCAATCCAACAAAACCTAGTCGACAGGGGTTCCACTATGTCAACCCTCAAGCCACCGCGATCTCCCTGAGCACCGGCCTAGATAGGTTTTACCCTATCTAGCAACACCTGCAGAGCAGATGAGGTCTCACCCAAGGTGTTTGAGGGAGATCTGTTGGAACCAATTTTCTGCAGAATAGGAAAGGAAGATGTGGATCTACCTATTTACCCAACATTGTATGACATAAATAGATCTGATTACTTATCAACATTTACGGAGAATTGTTCTTAGATATAACGCAGTATTCAGTCAAAACGAATTTCAACATATTTTTGTGCAAAACAGATCTAACAAGATATCATCATTTAGAAAAAGAAAACATCGCATCATAGATCCATATCACACATTCACATGTCATTCATCAGTGGGTTGCAAAAAACAACAAAATAGTAAAGCACAAAAAATACAGTGATTCATATCAACTTCCTCTTATCATATTACTTCTACACAAAACATTTACAATTCACCAAGTACTCTCCAATTTCTCTCTTCCAGTCTTATTCAGATCTGTATGACACTTGCAATTCTACTTCTAGTTATAGGCTTGCGCCTTGACATTCAAGGTCCACTTGGACAAATTCCTAACTAAGTCTTAAATGATTCTACAAAAGCATCACCAATATCCATAAAATATGGTCAAAATACAAAAAGGTGACACAAACTATGCAAAATATTCTAATCTCCTCTTTCCGTGCTATTTTCCACTTGCGCAATGTCTTTTGTCCTTAAGCAACATCTAAGATGTTGCACAGCTGGTTTGTCCCAAAACCCCTGCCAAAAGGACCCCAACACAATCTTGTGGCTCGCCCTCGAGCCACATTAGTTTGACAAGGTGTACTCATTAATATTCTGTCTAAAGTATGCATACTGCTGAGTGGTATCCTTCACTTGCCCTTGAATTATTTCAGCAATTTCCTTACATCCTAGCAAATCTGCTTCAATGGGTCATCCACCATGTTTTTGGTAACTTCTTTCTTTCCTTCTTGGATAACCTATAGTGCAACAACTTCCTTCACAAAAATTTGTGCTCCAATGTCTTGGAACTCATCTAGTTGTTCATTGTGCTTCCGTTGTTGCTCCTAAGCCTTTCCAACCCTCTACTGCAACTCCCACAGTTCAGCCGACCATGTAGTCATAACAATTGGTGGCATTGTTCACAATTCTATATTCAGCGTCACTAGTTGCTCTTCAGCCTCCTACAATTGCTTAGTCAGTTGCTCTAACTGTGCATCTTGGACGATGCTACCCAAAATTCTGTTGTCTCCTCAATGACCTTCTTAGCTTCCTGCTCCATCTCTTCAAGTTATGCTGCCACTTCCTCTATGGAAGTAGTTTCTTCAAAACTTTGCTCTGGAGGCATGTCTAGATATACTAGAGCATTCAAAATGTTGTTTTCCTTCTGCAACTGCATGATGATTTCCCCAAGTTTCTTTACCTGTGTGACTGCATCTAGTTCTGTTGTACACGACTGTAAAAAAAGGTGGGAATTCTCAACGATGAGGCGGTCTGTATCCTTCTTCGGCTCTGTGATCACCTCAACATTCGTAGTCTTTAATTCTTCTTGTGCTTTTTTCATTTCTGCTGCCTCTTGTTCTTTTTAATCCATCATCTTCTCCTTAGTGCACCGCAACTTAGTGAGTTCCTTCTTCGTCATCTATATTTCCTCTTATGATCATAGAAACCGATCAGTGATGTTCTTCTATCTATCTGCCAACTCCTGGATGGGAATGTATTGCATGTGTACCAATGTTTGCTTGGGTAGCACATTGATATCTAGTGATAGGCGGTGCAACTATTGCAGTGAGGTATTCAAGTCCTTGGTTCCAATGTCAATCATAGACGAGGGAATTTGAACATTCCTAGCTCAGGGCTCAATTCCGATTGACACGTACTCTTGCAAAGTCATACTCTCTGGTGTGTTCTTTGAAACAATGTCATATATAGAATCTAGTTTGGTTCTAACCTCGACAAATCCTTCTGGTGACAATTTCCTCATTTCCTTTGTAGCCGCATCAGTGGCATCATTTACGGCCTTGACAAGATGTTTCAATTGCACTTCCATTATTGACACAGTGCTACTGCTCGTCGCTTGATCCATACGCCTCTTTGTTCTGATTTCCTTGAGTATGCGCTCAACTTCCGGATCAGTGGGTGTCTCTGTCAGTGCTTCTTCATCAAATTCATGTTTGGTAATCTTTTCGAATAGGATCTTGAGATGCATCCGTCGGGGGTGTTATAGCTGATTTTACCACTCCAGGTGAATCACACTTTGTATGGCCTTCCCCTGTCCCTCTGCAGACTCCTTAGATCCTGTGTACCATTTTTTGTCCTTTCATGTTTCCTTGACCATGCCTTAAAACATGTGAAAAATGATACACGTGACTTTTAAACCCTTAATCGCGTATATACGCGGGTTTGACCCCTAAAACCGCATACATCGGGATGTGTACAAAATCCAAATCCTTTTGGAGTTTTCCTTGACATGGATCTGATTCACTTGACTCTTGGCCTTCCCTATGCCTTGAGATCGCTCGGATTCAACCTTTCATTACCCCTTTGAAAAGCTATGTAAGGAACTCTATGGTACATTGAAGGCATATGAGAGAATTGAAGGCAAATAAACTATAGTCCATTGTTGCCGGAAATTATGCTTGAGTCTGCATTCCTTTGTCCCTTGGAGAAATTTTACGGTTCTTCCCAAGCTTGCCTTTTTCTTGTGAGCTTGCTATTGAGAGATGGAGGATTGAGGTGGTGGAGGCCCAAGTGGGGGATTCAATTTCTACGATTCGCAGACGTGCTGACAGAGGTTGTATCTATTGTAAGATTTGATTTATATTAATAGAAATATCTTTTCCTATCCAATAATATGTGTTTGAATAAATATTTTATCCATGGGATGATTTCAAATGATTATACATTGTTGATTATATATACTAGAATAGATCTAACACCATGATATATAGTATGCTTGTATTGTTTACTTGTTTTTGAGGAAGTAATTTATCAATTCAATCTGAAGTTGGAAGCTCAATAGGGATCTACTTCAACCGTCTAGAATAAGGTACGCGGTCAGATCCTTTAGTGTTAGACATTAAATACTTTCTATTGCATATTGGAAAGGATTGATTTCTGGAGTCAAGTTGTCTGTTGTGGTACCCCAAGCCATGGGAATTTCTCTCCGTAAAAGAATTGGCGACTCCGCTGGGGAGTTCCTAGTAGATGTCCTTTGGGGGTTTTTCTATTGGCATTCAATGACTTTGAATTTCTCTTTCTCTCTTGTTTCTCTTGTTTCTGTGTCGGGTAGTGTCTGATTGGTGTGAATTTTGTCTCAGCTTGTCCATTTTCCTTGATTTTTATGCACCTTTCTTCCTGTACACAATTTTTTAACTCACAGTCGCGTATGCATGCGGGTTTACTGCGAACAGTTGCATATGCCCTTAGTTTTTCCTTTTAGTGGAAGTTAAATGGTTGCTGGGTGAAGTTTAATGATTGTTGAGTCTCCTTTGACACTGCCTGAGTCTGTTTATACCTCTGTTTCTGACCAGAGACATTTGTTTTTAGGGTAAATTTATTTTTTAGAAGGTTCTTGTCATGGCATTTTCGATTTTTTGTTTGGGATTTGTGCATTAGATTTATTTTACCTTAATGCTTTGCTTAAGTGCTATTTGAGTGTGCTTGCAGAGTCTAGGACTTGTAGAATCATTCTTTTACTTTTTGTATCTCATTTTATTTCAAAAAATCCAAAAATATTTGCTTATCACCATGCATTGCATTTTGCATTTTGCATAGTACTTGCACTAGATTTTCTTTGGAGTATTAGTCAGGATTTCATATAGGAAAGCTTGCATTTATCATTTGAAGAAAAAATATGCATTTCACGTAGTAGCATACTCTGTTTTCATGGACACAATGCATTTGCATTGATTGTTAGGTGTGCATTTTACTTCATGTTGTGTCATAACACCATTAGTTGCACGACCATATCCCTCTTTTGAGTAATAAATCCAATTAAAATCAACACTTAATTAAAATGAACTACACTCTTTTCCTTTATAGGGTGCACCAACAAGATTAGGTTTTAGGGTCTTGGAATAGTTCATTGTGAGTAAATTCTCCAAGACCACTAAACAACAACATGTATGTGTCTGTCTAGGTGAGTGTGTGAAATCCTTGGTATAACCAGTGTTTCTCAGGATCCTCCTCTCAAAAGGGAGTTAAGCACTAGGAAATGTGAGCAGTTATTGATTGGGATGACCCCTAGTCATAATTGAGTAGCACCGAAGATATTTCTAGGATTGTATTCGTATATGGGGGCTCTTTCGAGAGCTTTGGGCTTTGCTACGCTACCCATACGGTTAATCCTTCCTACGACTGTCTTCCTGAGCATTGATTATATTGAGGTGAACTTAGTGGCCTTACCTAGGATATTGAGGGGGTACTTTGCAGGAGTTATTCTGTGGGTGTCTCGGCCAGGTTGGGGTCAGACAGCACAGTCGCTTTATGCATTGAAGCTAAGGGCCATAATAATTGGTTACGTACCTCCTCTTGTTGTGTATGGGAGTCTCAAGCCTCTCCTAGGTGAGACATACCTACTTCATTTGGGAGCTCACTTATCCTACCCTTGATTGCTTGCATTTGGCTTTATATTTTATTGGTGATTGCTCTGTGCATCATAACTTGCCTAGGGTTTGCGTAAATAGAGAGTCTTTTCTATTTTTTGAGTCATTGTGGATTCAGGTGCAGCTCCTCGCCATTCTCGTTGTTTAGCCGGACTTCTGCCTTCTACATCTCCTCCTTCTTTGGGAGAGAGACATAGACAGTCCAGGAAAACTACTTCGTACATTGATTTACACACCATGGGAGACCAAATAGAAGGTATTCCTAAACCACCTTCTCCCATTCAAGTGGAAGATGGGAAGTTTACTCCTACCTACGATCCTTCACCCGACTTAGCTGAGTTAGGGCCTATGATTTCTGAGATAGGAACCTTTCATGATAGACCTACTCACTCTAGGTTTGATTCCCCATTGACGCATTACTAGTATGGAATGCCCAAGGATGCCGAGACTCATTTTGAACCCGCGAGCACTAGTTATGGTAGTTATGGTATGTCTAATTTTCCCACACATGATTTGGTATTTCATGTCGAATATGAGTTTGAGCCTAACACTATGCCTGGGGGCACTCTCATTCCTTACCATGCGGAGAGGTTTGGGACCACTAGTCACATTGCACCTTCCATCCCGGTGGTGGAAGTTACATCACATATTCCTCCTAGGTCTAGGGTTAGTGATCCTATTAGGATACTAGATATGATATGAGTGACTATAGGGAATAGTACGTACATAATTACATATATCCCTTCATCCTCTATCCCTATTTCTTCAAATGTTCACCCTCCACCTCATTCATGTGGTCCTTCAGGCTGAAATGTTGCTACGAGTTATGTCTGTACTGCTGTTACTAGACCGGTTGTGTCTCAGCTTCATGTACCGCCCGTTGTTTCAGGAGGTCATGCTCATACTTCTATAGGTCACATTCCTACTTCCAGAATGTATATTCCTACTTCTGGAGCGTATGTTCCTACTTACGGAGTGTCTCATGCGACATCTCATGCGATGACTTATGGACTCTATTATGGTACGCAATATGGACAGGGTTCTTCACCTTATGGGGGCAGGTATCAACAACCTGCTTACTCTCCAAATTACAAATTTGTAGCTCCTAATAGTCAAGGTCCACCACACTATGGTGCTTCCATGCCACCCTATATAGGTCAAACGAGAGGAGGGCACTATGGCGAAGGCCATGGTGGTAATCAGACCTATGTGAATCAGAACTATTAGGGAGTGGTACATCGACCTCATCATCCTAGGATCCCTTTCCTCGTGATGCTAAATATTCCTGATTTGTCAAGATTGACGAACAATCCTATAGCTCATGACCCAGCTTGGTCGGCTATCCCTACTAAGCTTCCCTCGGACATACCTAAGTTTGAGGACAAAATGGGAGAGGATCCGAGCGAACATGCTACTACCTTTCACCTATGCTTCTCTTTGAATTCCTTACATTAGGACTTCATCCGTTTAAGGCTATTTCAACGCACCCTTACAGTGCCTGCCGCGAAATGGTATATAGAGCTACCTAGGGGGGGATTCTCTTTGTTCGATGACCTAACGATGACTTTTCTTAACCACTTCCAAATACCAGTGTGTTATGAAGTTGGTACGGAACTCTTGTCGACATTTCGGCAGGATAAAGCCACACATATCTCAGATCATATCCAAGAGTGGCATAGACGGAAGAGGTTAATTAAAGCCTTTATACCGCTGGATTTCCTCTTCGAGTGGTTCCTTAAGTCGTTATTTCCATATATAGCGAAGGATGTTTCTACATCTGGAGTGTAGAATGAGGAACAAGCGATTTTTAGGGCACAAGAAATCGACTTGATTTATACTCAGTCCAGTTTGTTATATGTATTCCCAATGCTTCGTGTTGTAGTTTTGACCCCAAATTCAAACCTGGACCACATGCCGATGGTATTGTTGGTTGTGAAAGTGGAAAACCTATGGATTCAGTTGCAAAAAAAGTTAGTAAATTTTCAATCAACCAATATACTTCAGGACAAGCTACAGCTTCATCTAAACCCGCCGAAACAATGAGTGTACTTTCAGTGCAATCGTCGAACTAGAAGGGTAACCGGCAGCCCAGACGGAATAGAAAGAAGGGTGAGAATAATCATAAGGGTGGGAATAAGAATGAGAATGCTAATAGTAATGAAAAGAATGGTTGTAATGATAGGGGGGACAAGAAAGCTAAACGTAAGGTTAAGTTCCCTTACAAGTTATGTAAGGACGATCACCTGACTTACTTGTGCCCTCGTATCGATGAAGCCTTGAGATTCTTGGCACAGGGCTCAACTGTGCTAACTAACCCTTTACCTCACAATCAAAGTATGAACTCGAGGACCCATGATCAGTCTGGTGGTGATAAATATCTGCCAGAGGGTAGTGGTCGTGGTTGCATTAACATGGTACGTGCTGCGAAAGTTGTGACCCATGCGAAAGACTATGGTTCGTCACAACCCATCCCAGGAAAAGAATTTGATCCGCCAGGGTCCCCTTTTCATATTGAGAAACCTATGGATAAACCTGAAGTTGCACCTCGCATTCCTAAGGGAGTCCTTAAGCGTTCGGGGCACAATCCTAATGCCCGAGCCACCCAGAACTATTCAGTTGTTGAGGATTTGGGCCACACTCCTTGTGCGATGTCTGCATTGGAAGTGCTTCAGAGTTGTCCTTCACAAAGGAAGGTGTTTCTTTCTTCCCTTGGTGTGAATGATGATGATTCTTCCTCTGTGATTAAATTTGAAATAGCAAGACTTCAGCCTCACTTTCCTTACTATGTGTCTCTTTTGATTCACGTAGAATGTCTTAATATGACCATCAAGCACACTGTGATTGACAAAGGCACTGCCGCTTATGTGATGTCTTTATCGTGTTGGAAGAGTTTAGGTTCCCCTGAGCTGTCTAAATCAATGACCATGTTAACTGTGTTCGATGGGAGATTGTTTAGGCCGCATGGCATCCTTCCTTCCCTTCAAGTCCATTTGGGAGGGAAGACTGCTGCAATAGAGTTCGAAGTGGTTGATGCACCCCTTGACTACAATCTCTTGCTGGGTAGGAATTGGATGTATAGTATGCAAGCCATTTCTTCTTCCCTATTTCGCGTTGTATGCTTTCCATTTAATGGGAAGATAGTCACAATTGATCAAACGACATTCAAGAATTCATCTATTACCACATCCTCGGGAGCTTCGATCCTGATCGTTGAACACTCTCAGCCAACAACTGGGAGTGTCGGTGTTGGCATGTATCCATCCCTCATGGGAATCTTTAGTTGTCCTGCACCGATTCTTATGATAGGGTCTAGTTATGGTGAGGCTTTGACATCTATGAGATCGGTTTCTTTTTGCACGAGTCATATGGAATATCCTTGGATTCTTCCTACACCGAGTACTCCGAGTGAGCCCATCATGATGGACATGCCATTTCCTGCAACTATGATAGCTTATCAAGCTAATCTCAAGTATGTTACAGAGCCTAGTCCTTCCTCTTCATGGATGGAAGAGGATGATCCTTATGTGCTGCTGGCATGGGCAGTACAGTATTCTCATGCACACGACTGCCTTTATATGGTTTTCCCTTCAGACGAAGCAATTACTGAGGCTATGTCGGGAGTTGAGCCACCATGGGAGGAACTCCATCATAGATCTTACTTTCTTCTTGAGCTTGACCACTTGGAGCGTGAGGAATTTAGGGTGGTTCTTAGTGAGAGAGTTGGTACTCCTATGGTTCCATTAAGCTCTCCTAGTCTGATGGATGATGGAAACATGGAGAACATATCTTCAACGATTCCTATCAATATCTCTCGCTATCCTAGTAGGATAGAGAATGTCTATATTGGGGTAGAATGTTCCCATGCTAAAATTCAAGAATACACCGAGCTATTTAAGGAATTCCATGATATATTTGCTTGGTCTTATGAGGAAATTCTAGGTATCGACCCTCGTATTGTTGAGCATGAGATTAAGAATTATCCCAACGCTAAGCTTGTTTGACAACGCTTGCGTGCGGTGAATCCTAGGAAAGCACCCGCGATTAAGGAAGAGATTGAAAAACTGTTGAAATACGGTTTTATCTATCCCGTTCCCTTGACAGAGTGGGTTTCAAACCCTGTTTCAGTGGATAAGAAGCAGGGAGTGATCAGCATATGTACTAATTTCCGTGATTTGAATCATGCCTGTCCTAAGGACAATTTCCCCACACCATTTATTGATCATATTTTGGATGAGTGTGCGGGTAGCAAGGTTTTTTCCTTTATGGATGACTTTTCTGGATATAATCAGATACAAATTAAACCTGAGGACCAACATAAGACTGCATTTATTTGTCCTTGGGGAACTTTTGCATATCAAAAAATGCCTTTCAGCCTTAAAACCACCGGAGCTACATTTCAGCGGGCAATGACCTTGATCTTCCACGATCTCAATTCGATTATCGAAGTATTTTTGGATGACCTTGCTGCTCATTCTCGTATGAGAATGCGTCATCCCTATCACTTGAGATTGATATTCGAAAGATGGCGGCATTATTTGGTTAGGTTAAATCCTCATAAGTGCATCTTTTGTGTGAAGTCAGGTCATTTGTTAGGATTCATCATTTCTAAAGAGGGTATAAGAGTTGACCCTTTGAAGGTTGAGGCAATACTTCAGTTGTGTCCCCCGAATAATATTCGTCATCTTCAATGTTTGCAAGGCATGGAAAACTTCTTATGGAGATTTGTTGTCAAGTTTTCCAATTTGACTAGGGGATTCATGCATCTATTGAAGAAGGACACCACCTTTTGTTGGGATGAGTGAGCCCAGGTGTCCTTTGATGCACTTAAGTGATCCCTAGCATCGGCCCCGGTGATTAGTCCCCCAGACTATAGCCGTGATTTTCTACTTTATGTGGTCGTGTCCATGGAGACGATTGGTATGGTTTTGGTTCAAGAGGATGAGGAGCTCCAAGAGCATGTCATATGCTATCTAATCCAGAACCTTATTAACGCAGAGATTCGTTATTCTCATGTCGAGAAGCTTGCTTTAGCTACCGTACATGTGGTTCAATGGTTGAGACATTATATTCTCCTTCGCCAAAACTTGGTTGTAGCCCATGTCAATCCATTTCAATTCATCCTCACTCAAAGGATGATTGGTGGAAAATATAATAAATGGATTGTCATTCTACAAGAATTTGATCTCAAATTTGTTTCGGTAAAATCGAAGAAGTCTTTAATTTTTGCAGAGCTTATATTGGATTTCCCGAGCGAGGCTGGGGAGTTGGTTTGTGAAGATACGTTCGTTGATGAACACATCTTCTTAATCTCAACTTTAGACCCATGGTATGGGGATATCATAATGTATTTACAAACATTGAATATCCCTACTCACCTCTCATGGGATGAATGACAACGATTATGTCACATGTCTAAAAAATACCTTATAGTGGATAACACTTTGTACCGCCATGGGGTAGATTCCATTTTACGATTTTGTTTAACTCATGAAGAGGCTGAGGTAGTGCTGAATGATTTCCACGGAGGGGCATGTGGTGGTCATTTATCTGGGATTTCTATAGCTCAAAAGATCTTAAGAGCGGGTTATTTCTGGCCATCGATCTTTAAGGATTGTGTAGATGTGGTCAAGAGGTGCCACCCTTGCCAGTTGTTCACACGTAATATGCGCTCAAAAAATTCCTTGTTACATCCCATTATCACCCCTGGTCCCTTCACTAAGTGTGGGCTTGATTTTATGGATTGCAACACAGCTTCGGCTGGGGGGCATCATGATATCATAGTGGTTGTTGATTACTTCATGAAATGGGCTGAGGCTATGACTACAGTTAAATCCAACGGTGAGACAGCTGCCCAATTCTTATTCAACCAGATTATTACTCAGTTCGAAATTCCAAAAGAGCTTGTCACTAACAATGGCTTGCACTTTCAGAATCGTATGATGGAAGATTTGGCATCAAAGTTAGGGTACAAGCAAGAGCATTCCTCCTATTACTACCCTCAAGTGAATGGATAGGTAGAAGAAGTGAATAAATCACTCAAATCAATTCTCCAATGAACCATTGCACAAAGCAAGAATAATTGGCAAATCATGTTATATCCTGCTTTGTGGGAATATAGAACCGTTATTAAGACTGCCACGGGTTTTTCTCCATATCAACTTGTACATGGAGTGGAGTCAATATTGCTGGTTGAATGCGAGATTCATTCTTTGAAGCTAGTTGTAGAACTCTTACCAGACACTTCACCGTTGGAGGAACATTTTGTCCACCTTGACCAACTTGATGAGCAGCGTCGGGATGCCTTGGTGGCTCTAGAAGTAAATTAACATCGTGTAAAGGTCCAGTATGATAATTCTGTCCGTCCAAGGAGGTTTAGTGAGGGAGAATTGGTCCTTTTGTGGGATCAAATGAAAGAACCCTTGGGGGTAGGAAAATTTAATCCCATGTGGCATGGTCCTTACGCAGTTAAACGTGTGTTAGAGAAGGGTGTTTATGAGATAGTGGATTATGAGGGAACGACCTTGGCAGAGCCTAGAAATGGGCTCTATATTAAGAAGTACTATGCATGATTCTCAGCCAAGGCTGGTTATTGTATATTATTGTACAGTTTTGCATAGTTAGGTCTTTTTCTTATAGTTATCAGGTTTGTGATTAGTTTCCATTTATTTTGGCAGATGTCAATGGAATCTTCCACCTACATAGGATTCGCGGATGGTGCGAGCCGTCACACTCAACTCTTAGCCTCTGCTGCTTGGGTGATTTATACTCCTATGGGTCAGGTATTGTCTTCCAGAGGCGTATGTTTACGGCCATCTTCTAACAATGTTTCCAAATATAGTGTCGTTATTGAGCTTCTATGGGATTCCATTTCACATGGCATTCTCTCTCTTGAGGTACGTCTTGATTCGGAGTTAGTAGTGTCACAACTTAATGGTTTGTATCATGTTAGAGATCCAAATTTATTAAGAAGATTATTACGTGTGAGATTATTAGAACGACAATTTGACAATATAACATATATACACATTCCAAGAATTAATAATCAAGTTGCTGACTCATATGCTAACTACGTGTTAGATTGGAATTTGTTTCATACACAATAAATTCATCACAAACACAATTTTTACACATGTAAATAAATAAACCGATCGCCATAAAACTTTTTATATAACATCCAAAATGTGGTAATACATAGTGTCATGATACAAAAATAGG
This sequence comes from Pseudotsuga menziesii, assembly GCA_001517045.1. Classification (NCBI taxonomy): domain Eukaryota; kingdom Viridiplantae; phylum Streptophyta; class Pinopsida; order Pinales; family Pinaceae; genus Pseudotsuga; species Pseudotsuga menziesii. Next base: position 99,851 of record LPNX011172263.1, on the reverse strand, counting down.
GCTCTCGAGCCACTAACATATAATACATAGTAGTACAAAATGTATAGACTCCCAGGTATCTAATATTGTGGAGGAGGAGGGGGGTTGTGATCATGGAAGGTCACTACGTCTCTAGCTAGCCATCGGAATAATCACACCCATGCTCGTGGTACACCCACCACCTGGCGCTGCATAGCCTCAGGAAATTCCTCGACTTGTGCCATGGGAACCCTGTGTGTCAGCCTCACAAAATTGGTATGAATTCTCTAGAGCATCTACTTCGCATTCACACCCATGATATCATCTCCTCTTCCCCTCCATCTGTGATGAGGGAAGCCTTCCGGTCACCGTGGTCCCACATATGCACACAAATGGTAGATGTCACTATGTGTTGTCACACAAAAATATGTCTTTTGATTCCATATAATCAGAAAACACAAAAAAATTAAAATAACTCAAAATTTTAAAAAAGAGAGGGTCGAGATTCATTACCTATATCACCATATGCCTATCCTGGTGGTAGCGGCATGTCCGGGTCCCCCCGGAAATATATCCCCACATAGGGGTAGTCATCAATGGCAACTATCTGTTATCGCCACCACGGAAAGAAGTCAGCTGGATAGGGGTTGGCCACCCTACCTCCCCCTAGTCTGCGCATCGCATTTTCCCAATGTCGTTGGGCTAGATATCGAACCTCGTGAAGAGGAACGTCAACTCTGGGGCTCAACCCTGGAACACACTCAAAGAAAAATGTGCTCAATATACTGTTGAACCTGAAGTTATGCACTCTGTAGGCCTTACACTCACTGAGCTGATGTTTCATGTTGCTCGGTAGTGTAGTGCTCCAGTCATAAATCGTGGGTCTCATGCACTCCACTGCATAGAACATCAGAGCCCGCGAGGCTTGGTGGAGTGATGCCAAGCCTACTATCCTGCCCAATGTCAATAGTATGGCATTTAGGCCCAGCACCTATATAGTGTTGGTAGGGACCTGAATCCCCACCTTCTCTGTGTTTGGATAGTAGTACACCGCAATGTACTCATCGATAGTCAGGCCACCTCTTGGCCCTCCACGAGAATGAAGGTTTACTACTTCCCCCTATCGAGAAAGCCCAGTAATGAAGTACATGTCCTCCACCTCTATAGTGACGGACATCCCATCTATCTGGAAGGACTCAGAGTCTGGATCTAGGTAATCCACCAGCATCTGCAATAGTCTTGGTTTGGCTCTCAAGCCACCAAGACACCAAAACTTATAGAGTCCACATGCACGTAGAGCTTGTTGAGCCATTAGATCGGCCCTTACTGCCTCCTCTACCTCACCATGTTCATGCTCTCTCCACTCTAGGACCATCCTACACAAGAAATTGCAAATTTTCCCATTAGATTGCTTAAAAAACCTTATGCACGGCCTCATATGCACCTGTTTTTCCAAACAGCCACATATGTACGTGACTATGGGGGCATTTTCCGCGTATATCCCACCCTATATGTGGAAAAACCCTCGATTTCTGCATGGGTCGCAGCGCCCTTTTTAGTTTGGTTTAGAAAACTCAAATGACCATGGAATTTGATAAAAATTGCATCAAAATGGAAGAGAGGAGCATGGGTAAGTACCTGGAAGAAACGGTAGTGGATTCCGCCGGCTAAATCTCCTGGAATTCGTTTTTGAAAATTTGAGCTTAAATGGGTAAAAATTTCAAATGTTTTATAATATTTTGAATTGGTTACTATTTATAGAAATTTTTCAAAATTTTGAAAATTTTTACCCCCTTTCCTATAGTTTCGACAATTTCTAATCATTTTCGACCGTTTTTTACCTAACTCATGATGTAGGAGGCCTTTTTTAGTGCCGTTTCAGCCGTTGGATTGACCCGTTCATGCCGATCTTAGGTATCATGTCTAAACTATCATATAGGTTAGGTTTCATCACCGTTTTCATTTTTCATGACCTTATGACCATTTCATCATAGCCTTAGGTATGAACCCACTCTATTATGTCACAGAACCTTCTTGTTGTTTTAGAAGTGGCATGATATGAGTGGTAGAGCTTCACCTTACATGGGTACCCTAGTTAGTGCCTTATTTGCATTTGGTACCCATGCTGACATTTTCTCCTTTAGGGTGTGGGAGTCTGTCGTATAGTACTGCCATGACATTTCGCAAGAGCCTCATACTCCTCTTGATCTTTTGCTGGCCTATTTCCCGCAAGAATCCCTCATGTTAAGTTGTGAATGCATTATCGTGAGATTTTCCTACCTTTTTGAGCTTTATGATGGCTTCCCTGATATTGTGTTTCATCCATATAGCCTGAGCTTGTCTCATGCCTAGCCATGCAGAGCCATTTCTTATATCCTTTGCAGCTTGATTCCCTTTTTACCGGGAGGGGATTTTCCCCCGAGTGTCGATATCCTACACAAGTATCCTTGCATTCAGAATAGGTATGTTCCACTGCTTGGAACTAGTTTGTTTTCTCTTATGACACTCGTCTCCTCCTAGTCTATTACTATAAAGCAATTTTATTCTTTTTCAATATTTTTAAATATTTGAAAAAGTCCAAAAAAATAAAAAAACCAAAAAGCCGGATAAGGAAAGATGTTATCTTTGACGAGTAGTGTCACCTTCGAACAGAGCACTATATATCACATCCATTGGTTGGTTTTATAGTTTGACTTTAGGAGCTGTACTCATTTATCTGATTTTATCTCCACCGACTGGTTAAGCTTCCAGTCCCCATGGAGCCTTTGTCGATGCCTCCTATGTCGCAGAGATGTCCCAATTTGTATATCGAGTCTATGCTGCCTTTATTCAGTCACCATACACCGTTATGATCTTGTTCAAATGAATTTGAATCCTGATTTGGTCATTCCTCAGTTATCTTGACTTTGCATGTCGGCCATTCCTAGTACAGTTACAGGTTCATGCACCTTATGATCGATTCCTTCCACATTATACAGCTTTGCTGAGTACCTCATGTTGGATGATGGGGGATGCCTTAATTCCCTCCTTCCAGTGGATTTCATCCCATTGACTTCATATCATTTATTCTGGGATTGGAATCTAGAGTCAGTTTGAGTGCCTTGAGACTTGCGGTCATTAGTGGCAGGTTCTCTTGCCATCGATAGTCTTTGGGAATACATCAATGTCCCTTGATCGATGGATCCTCTCAAGTGTTCAACCTCAACACATTTATTCACACTTGTTAGTTTGCACTCTAGTACCTTGATTCCCATTTTCATTATCGGTGGGTGATCTCGCGTCTGTTAATGGTATACATTAATGACCAGTAATCAGATGATGGACTACTATGGTCGACCTCGACACCTCTATTCACATAGTAGGACATGTAATCGTAGCGGTTTGTGTAGAAGAATTTCCAAATTGGTGGCATCTCTTATATTCTACCTCCTTGATCGTGCCAGTGTTCATGATATTTCATCTCTTGTGACTTGATTCTAGTATAGGTCAGACATTTCCAGCCACTATGGAGATCTTGATCTGTTATATATCTTCAGCCATTATGGAGATCATGGTCATTTGTATATCTTCATCATGGAGATTCTGATCTATGTATATTGTACGTGGCGATGACCACTTATGTGATATCTTGTATCATGCCTATTCATGGCCATTGTACTCTTATGTATCCGGGACTGCTATATGTATTTGCAGTCTTGTGCAGAGTTGCATCATGGTACTATGTTGATTGGGTGGCTAGTCTTCCATTTGGGATTCTTCATCACTCCACTTCTAGGATGGACTTATAATGTATTTCGGCCATCGTATGACCCCTCTGACCTCACACATTAGGGGGCATCTGTTATAGCTGATTTTACCACTCCAGGTGAATCACACTTTGTATGGCCTTCCCCTGTCCCTCTGCAGACTCCTTAGACCCTGTGGACCATCCCTAAAAACATGTGAAAAATGATACACGCAAATTTTAAACCCTTAGTCACGTATATACATGGGTTTGACCACTAAAACCGTGTACATCGAGATGTGTACAAAATTTAAATCCTTTTGGAGTTTTCCTTGACATGGATCCGACTCACTTGACTCCTGGCCTTCCCTATGCGTTGAGATCGCTCGAATTCGACCTTTCATTACCCCTTTGCAAATCTATATAAGAAACTCTATGGTACATTGAAGGCATATGAGAGAACTGAGAGCAAAGAAACTATAGTACATTGTTTCCGGAACTTATGCTCGAGTCTGCATCCGTTTTTCCCTTGGAGCACTTTTGTGTTCTTCCCAAGCTTGCCTTTTTCTTGTGAGATTGTTATCGAGAGATGGAGGATTGAGGTGGTGGAGGCCCAAGTGGGGGATTCAGTTTCTCTAATTCGCAGATGTGCCGACAGAGGTTGTATCTATTGTAATCTCTGATTTATATTAATAGAAATATCTTTTCCTATACAATAATGTGTGTTTGAATGAATATTTTATCCATGGGATGATTTCAAATGCTTATACATTGTTGATTATATATGCTAGAATAGATCTAACACCATGATATATAGTATGCGTGTATTGTTTACTTGTTGTTGAGGAAGTATATTATCAATTCGAGCTGAAGTTGGAAAGCTCAATGGGGATCTACTTCAACTGTCCGAAATAAGGTACGAGGTCTAATCCTTTAGTGTTAGACATTTAATTTCTATTGCATATTGGAAAGGATTGATTTCTGGAGTCAAGTTGTCTGTTGTGGTACCTTAAGCCATAGGAATTTCTCTCCGTAACAGGGGGTCCCTTTGAGACTTATTCTATGCTGACTGATACTTGCCATTCCATGGGAAGTTCATCAATCCTTGCTTCCAACTCTGCATCAATCACCTTGTACCTCATTGGCAACCACTGCTTGGTGGTGTCCCACCACACTTGAATGCAAATAGAGTGGGGTCCAATTGTGAACTACACAATCCTTTGATATTTTGTCATGGATTCCTCTGTCACCTGTAGTGCTTCGTAGTAGATCCAAAATTGGATCGAGTAATATGCCAATCTCTCCGCCTCTTTGACCCACCATAAAATCTCATATATTACACCCTTGGATACCTCTATTTCTTTGAAATTCATACCCCGGTAATCATCTAGTTCCATCCAAGATGCTAATGCAATCAAAATGAGGATCCAAATGTATGTGAATGGTCATTCTCTCGCCTATGCGGCCACTGCATCTGCCGCTAATTGGTTCATAAGAAAAAGAGACCAATTCATTTGTATACCTTGCGCACACAACTGAACACATGCGACCACCCCTAAATTGCATTGAATTGGGTAGTTCTTCCTTACTACTTTACTAGCCAAAATCCTTGTGCCAATACATATTGTGTAGTCTTTGATACTATCAATGTGGTATGCCCTCTCGTCACACTCTAGTGCATAGTGCTTCTTCAAAGTCATTTCAAATTCCTTTTATTATCTTTACCATGGATATATTGTGAGGGGTCTGGCCCATCATTGGGTAGCCCCGTTATCTCAGAAATTAGTCCCACTATGAATTCAACTGGCTCATCCAACCATAAATACCCACCATGAAAGCACGCCAAAAGCTCCTTCATGCATGCATTCACTTCCGTTGGATTCCCAAAGTGCAGCATATTGATCAACCTAAGTAATATGGCTCTGTCCAACCCGCTTTCCCAACCCTTTGTGATGCGTTCTATCGACCCACCTATGGATGCTACTATTGAGACATATGGTGCATTTGCGACATCCTACAATGAAAGAAAGTCATGGTCTTTATATTTTGGCTACATCATCACATGAATGATGTCAAAAGTGCATACCATCCCTTGTGGGATCTTTGGAATCCTTATCTAATACTTTTTATTCTTTATGGGCTTCTTGGCCTACGCATCAGGCCAACTAGGATGGATATATCTGGGAATGTCCTTGATAGACACTCCTTCTCTTGCTACAGACTCCACCATTCCAGAGCTCTGCATCCCTATCTGTGCAATGTCTTCTCTTTGTGCCCTTGAATACATTCTATTCCATCTCTTCTGAAGTGCCAGAGATCTAAGATTTTGTTCCTTCCTCTTCGTCGACGATCCAACCTACGTACTGGTAAACTCTTCCACAACTTCTACTAGTCTAAGCGGTGAATCTCGCTCACTCTAAATATCTACTGTGTCTTGGTTACTCTACATACCGCCCCAATTCCCCTCAAGGTTTAATAAGCATGCACCCTCTATAGACTCAACAACTTCCTGAAGTTTATCAACCGTTCTCACCAACTTGTTCTATAATGCAGTAGATCTGCAACTCAACTCAATTCTGCATCTTCCAACCATGCCAATCCCGGTCTTAATGTTGTATCAACTAATGTGCATCATTACCAAATAAACAGGATCATCATGACCAAATCATGCATTAAATACCTGAATCCATATTTGATTTTTCCACCACATTGGCTGGATCCACGATCATTACATGTCACTTCCACAAGTGTCTCCAGTTAACTACTTTTAACTATCTTCATTTCTTACTTATTTGACTTCTACTGACAGTCCTGCGACTGTCGCAGCATGACCTTCTAATTGTGCTATGATTTCCTACTCTTGTGCAACCACTTCCTCCTAGTGTACCTTCCATCCATCCATTATCCTATCTACTTTTTTTCCATTGCGTAATGCCTCAAGGACTCCGTGGTTCTGGGACCATTCTATAGGGATTCATCCTACTACCATTCACTAGTTTTGGTAGCATCACCCCATCTCACTATTGTTGTTGAACTGCACCTCCAAAATTAATTGAATTAATAAGATATGGTCCTAACCAATGCATATGTAACTTAATGGGATGCTTCATGAACTTACTGTCATACAACAACACCAAATCTCCTTGCATAAACTATTTTTTCTTTATGTGGCGATCATGCCAATATTTCTGTCGATCGTTCTTGATGCATTGGTGAAACCCTACAATAAAATGGTCCTCCTCTAGTTGTACCAACTTCTCCACACAATCATCCCTTCATGATGTTTTTCCAGTTTGTTGATAGAAATCACAACTCTGCGCATAATTGGCTACATCATTATGTAGAGTAGGCCACCATAGCCCAACACGAACTACCTTCCTTGCAGTAGCTCAACCGCCATAGTGTCCACCTGTAACTCTTGTACGTGCTTATTCAAAAATATTCTCCAGTTTATGTGGTAGGACACATTTCCACAAAATATCATCTGGCCTAAGCTTATAGAGTTTTCTAGCAATCAAATGGAAATCCTAAGCCTTCACCATAACCTTCTTATTCTTACTAGTTGAAAACTCCTCCAGTACGACTCCTGTTGTCAAGAACTGAATTATCTGAGTATAATTGTCATCTTCCATGTCCACTCTCAATTTGGGATAAATGATCTGGTCCCACATTCAAGCGACCCAGATTCACAATTATCTCAAAATCAAATTCTTGGAAGAGAAGTAACCATTGGCGTATTCCCCCACCAATATAGGCTTATTGACTAGGTACTTCAAACAAGAATGGTTGGTAAACATTTTGAAATGACTACCCAATGTTGATGTATATGTAACTTTGGAATGTATTTCACTTGTATTTCTTATATATTGTAACCTGATGTGTATTCCAGGATGTACTTGAGTTATTTCATGCCCCGCTGTTCCTATTGAGAATTTCTATCATGTAAACAAGTCATGTCAAGTTATTGTGGGTAACCCTCCTATTGTCTAAGGGTTAAAGTCCTCGCAGTTCCGAGGCACTAGGGTTATTAGACTCTCCTAGTGAGGTCAGCCCTAGTAGGGTTTTAGTCATGTCGGTATTAGTATAAATAGAGAGTTGGACTCTCTATTTATCACACAACTCATACACACTCAAGTGTAGTGCATAGTTGAGGAAGGAAAAGACATTGGGGCTAGACAAGAAGAAGGTTACTGCTGTCGGGAGATCACTTACTATTTTGGGTTCTAATTTTGGTGCTGATTCTATCTTTGAGGAAGTTGCGAGGTTTTCACCATTTATGGTTTCCCCAAGGATAAACAGTGTATTCATTGTCTCTTGTGTTTGATTGCTGTGCTTGTTATTCTCTCAGTAAAGATCCTAATATAATGCTAGCTTAATGATGAAATTCTAACATGGTATCAGAGCTAACCTGAGAAGAAGAAACTGTGCAGCTGCAGGAACTAGGGCTTCCTAGTTTGTGGATCTTCCTCCACATATTTTTAGCTAAATTAAGGTGGAATAACTCTCCTCCTTTGGGCACACCTTTCTGTTGAAGCAGAATCCAATTCTAAGGTTTTTCAGTTTTGGACCCAACACTGCTGCTGGAAATTAGGTATTTTCACAGAAGAGGAATTTTTCAGTGAGCCCAAGCATGGATAGACATCCTCCCCAAAATCAAATTTAGGGATAAATTTCAAGGAATTTGGGTGGATAGAACTTCGGAAAAGAAAAACCCTAATTTGCTACGAAACCAGCACTACAAGATTTCAGATCCAAATCTAGATCTGACATCTTGACCTGGTAAGATATAAATCTTTTGTATTTCCATTTGAGGTTCTCAGTTTAATATGTCTCATCATACCAAGCTTGATGAAAAGCTTGAGGGAGCTGATAACTTCCGATCCTAGAAATATAGGATCTCCCTAGTCCTGGAAGAAAATGAGTTGGACTTCTATATTAATGAGGAGGTTCCATTTCTAGAGGGAGATGAGGCTAAGGCCTTGCATAAGAAGAAGTTGGTTATGGCAAAGAGAATCATTGTTGATTCTATCAAGGATCATCTCATACCACAGGTGTCCTCCCTCAAGACACCTAAAGCTATGTTTGATGCCCTAACCAAATTGTTTGAATGGAAGAACATAAACAGGAAGATGACTCTGAGAAACCAATTGAAGAATGTGAAGATTCAAAATGATAAGACTATTAAGTCTTACTTTACAAGGGTTTCTCAAATCAAGGAGCAGCTGGAAGCAGTAGATGAAGAAGTGGAAAATGCAGAAATTGTGATGACCACCTTGAATGGTCTCCCTAGATCATGGGACTCTTTCATTCAAGGAATCTGTGCCAGAAAGAAGTTAGTCAAGTTCAACATATTGTGGGAATAATTCTCTCAAGAAGAAGCTCGAATAGCAGCTCGAGAAGAGAATATGGGAAGTGAAGATCAAGCTCTCATAGTTCATTCCAAGAAAAACAGAAGGAGCCATTATCACTCCAAAGGTAAGTTCTCACACTCAAGAAAATATCTGAATACTATTAGATGTTACACATGTGATGAGAAAGGTCACATATCCAGATTCTTCCCTAACAAAAGAAACCTAAATAAGAAGGGAAACAAGAGAAGACATCATTCCCATGCTGCAGAGGATGATGAACCTTCCACAAAGAGAATTAGACAAGAAAGTGATGATTCTTCAAGCGAGGAAGAATATGTACTAATCTCCGCTCTCATGGGAACTGTTTCACATGGAAGCAATGATTGGCTCATAGACATTGGTGCTTCCAAACACATGATGGGATTCAATGAATCATTTGTGAAGCTATCTGAACATGAGTCACCTAACAAGGTGAAACTTGGGGATGCCTACCAATATCTAATAAAAGGTAGTGATGAATACTCCTATAAAATAGACTCAGGAAAGTATTTGAATATAAAAATGTACTATTTGTTCCAGGACTAAAGAAGAACCTTCTCTCCATATCTGCATTGGATGCAAAAGGAATGAGGGTTGCTTATGTAGATGGCCAAGTTCTTATGTGGCCAAAGGGAAAGAATTTTGACGATGCAATAGTGATTGGAGAACAAGAAGGAGGTCTATACAAGTTGAAGGGCCAACCAGATCAAGCTTTGGTTCATGACACAGTAGAGCCAAATGAAATTTGGCATAGAAGGCTTGCACATCTGCATTATAGAGCACTAGCACTTGCAATAAAAGCTGTTGAATGTCTTCTAGAAATTAAAGAAAAACATGAATGGGTCTGCAAAGGATGTGCAAAAGGAAAGAACACAAAGAAGACATTTCCAAGTAGCGAAAGCAAAGCAAAAGGAATCTTGGAAATTATCCACTCCAATGTATGTGGACCAATGTCATCAAGCTCACTGAGCGGGTATGTGTACTATGTCTCTTTTATTGATGAATTTTCTAGGAAGACATGGATTTACTTCATGAAGAATAAAGATGAAGTATTCAGCAAGTTCAAGGAATTCAAAGCCTTGATCAAGAACCATACTGAAAAGAAGATCAAGACTTTTCGATCAGACAATGGCAGAGAATTCACTTCAAATGAGTTCAAGGAACTATGTAAATACTCAGGGATTAAGAGGGAGTTGTCTACTCATTATAATCCACAACAGAATGGGATTGCAAAGAGGAATAATAGAACTATCATGGAAGATACAAGAGCTATCCTTCATGATCAAGATAATCCTATACATCTTTGGATAGAAGTAGCCAGAACAATAGTGTATGTACAGAACCATACTCCACACAGAGTACTCAAGAACAAGACTCTCGAAGAAGTCTTCTCCGGTAAGAAACCAGAAGTCAGCCATCTCAGAATATTCGATTGTCTTGTGTACATACACATTCCAAAAGAGAAGAGAAAAAAAATAGATCCTTCAGGAAAGAAAGGTATATTTGTGGGATACTCTGAAAGCTCGAAGGCTTAAAGAATATACTTCCTAGGGTTCAAGAATATTGACATCAGCAGGGATGTAACATTTGACGAAGATTCAACCTACATCAAATCCAGAAAGAAACCTGGTGAAGAACCTGAAGAAGCAGAAGCTCCCAGAATTCATGATACAATCATGAACGAAGAAACTCAAGAAGAAGATCGAGAATTTGAAGAACCACAAAGACCTATAGATCAACGACAGGAGAAGAATCCTCACAAGAGGAAACCTGCTTGGGTATGAGATATTATCCAAGGTGCGTAAATATATGGGGTTCTAGAAGAGAATATCAAAGAAATAAAGAGAACCAAATCCTGTTCCAGTTATGTAGCTTTACTATGTGACTTTATTGATAAAGAACCTTCTGAGTATGAAGAAGAGGCAGAACGGAAAGAATGGAAGGATGCAATGATTGAAGAGTATAAATCGATCATGAAGAATGATGTTTGGGATGTTTTCCCAAGACTAGAAGGGAAGTCAGTTTTAACTTCCAAGTGGATCTACAAGATCAAGCATGCTACAGATGGTATCATTGAAAAGTATAAAGCAAGATTTGTGGCTCGGGGTTTCTCTTAGAAAGAAGGAATAGACTATGAAGAAACCTTTGCACCTGTATCCAGATACAATTCCATCAGATTAGTACTTGCTTTGGCTGCAGTGATGAAATGGAAGATACACCAAATGGATGTCAAGACTACCTTCTTGAACGGTGTAGTAGAAGAGGAAGTGTATGTGGAGCAGCCACTCGGTTTTGAGACACATGACAGGGAGTCTCATGTGTGTAGATTGAAGAAATCCATGTACGGTTTGAAACAGGCACCCAGGACATGGTACAGCAGAATTGATATCCTTCTATCCAGTTTGGGCTTTACCAAGAGTAAAGCAGATTCAACCTTTACTACAAGGTGGAAGATGGCAACCCGGTGATGCTTCTACTATATGTAGATGATCTGTTTGTGATAGGTATGGATGGGTTGATTGCCAATATGAAGATAAAGCTTTCTGCTAAGTTCAAGATTAAGGACTTGGGAATGATGCATTAATTCCTAGGTATGGAGGTGTGGAAGACTACAGATGGAATTTTCCTTGGACAAGGGAATTATGCGGTAGATATCCTGAAGAGACTTGTGATGATGGACTGCAAGACATTAACCACACCTATGGCATCAAACCTGAAGCTATTGAGTGATGCTTCATCAGATACCATTGATGCCACAATGTATCATCAGATGATTGGGTCCTTGATGTACCTGACGAACACGAGACCAGATATCTACTTTGTTGTGAACACCTTGAGCCAATACTTGATAGATACGAGATATGTTCACTTGACTGCTGCAAAGCATATTCTGAGGTACCTGAAGGGTACGGTTGATTATGGGCTCAAGTATAAGGTTGATCAGAAGATTAAATTGGAGGGTTATGTTGATTCATATTGGGTAGACAGTGCCATCGATAGGAAGAGCACTTCAGGGTGTTGCTTCAGTATGGGATCAGGTGTGATCTCATGGTTTAGTAGGAAGCAATCCTGTGTAGCACTGAGTACAGCTGAAGCAGAGTATGTTGCAACCTGTTCAGCTAGTTGTGAGGAAGTATGGCTGAGGAAGCTACTGTCTAATTTATTTGATCTCCAATTAGATGCTACTTGTATATACTGCGACAACCATAGTTTTGTAAAGTTGTGAGAGAATCCAGTATTCCATGACAAGTCGAAGCATATCGAGATCAAGTATCACTATATCATGGATATGGTGTAGAGAGGAGCAATGAAGCTCCAGTATGTTGTGACGGATGAACAAATAACTGATGTGTTGACTAAGCCATTGGCTAGGGTGAAGTTTGAGTACTTCAGGGATAAGCTTGGTGTTCTCCAGATTGAGATTCCTCCCAAGAGGAAGTGATGTGTCTGTGCTGAGCATTTCTGACATGGTGAGAGGATGGGTTCCTTCCATGGTCAGATATAAGTATTGTGCCCTTCCTACATGGTGAGAGGATTGGTTCCTTCCATGGTCGGATGTAATAGTTATGACATGGTGAGAGGATTGGTTCCTTCCATTGTCAGGTATATGTGTGAATGCCACAACCAGCATGAAAAAGGGTTGTCTCTGTGAAGACACATCTAGTATGAAAAAGGACTAGCTCAGTGTAAATGCCACATCCAGAATGAAAAAGGGATTGCTCTGTGAAGACACATATATTATGAAAAAGGAATAGCTCTGTGTAGATGGCACATCCAATATGAAAAAGGGTTGGCTCTGTGAAGACTCATCTAGTATGAAAAAGGACTAGGTCTGAGTAGCTGCCACATCTAGTATGAAAAAGGACCAGCTATGTGATGCCTCATCTAGTATGAAAAAGGACCCGCTCTATGATGCCTCATCTAGTATGAAAAAGGAATAGCTCTGTGAAGACTCATCTAGTATGAAAAAGGACTATCTCTGAGTAGCTGCCACAACTGGTATGCAAAAGGACCAGCTTTGTGATGCCTCATCTGGTATGAAAAAGGACCAGCTCTGTGATGCCACATCTAGTATGAAAAAGGAATAGCTCTATGATGATACATCCAGTATGAAAAAGGACTGGCTCTGTAGAGGTTCCTATGAAGAGAAGAATCAAGAGATAGCACCTATGATGATGATCCAGTGATGATCTAGATCAAGTGATGATCTAGATCTAGTGATGATGATCCAATAGTGATGAACAAGATCGAGTAATGATTCAGATCCAGTGATGATCCAGATCGAGTGATGATCCAGATCCGATGATGAAGATGACTTGAATATGAATATGACTTGAAGATGAAGAAGACTTGAAGATGACAAGGAATCGAGGATGATCCGGAAGATACAGATAAGAATACTTGTGCTGAAAATTGTGTCGAAATAATACCTTCCTAGTTAAGAGAGAGTGTTGATGTATATGTAACTTTAGAATGTATTCCACTTGTATTTCTTATATATTGTAACCCGATGTTTATTCCAGGATGTACTTGAGTTATGTCATGCCTCGATTTTCCTATCGAGAAGGTCTATCATGTAAACAAGTCATGTCAAGTTATTGTGGGTAACCCTCCTATTGTCTAAGGGTTAAAGTCCCTGCAGTTTTAGGGCACTAGGGTTATTAGAATCTCCTAGTGAGGTCCGAACTAGTATGGTTTTAGTCATGTCGATATTAGTATAAATAGAGAGCTGGACTCTCTATTTATCACACAACTCATACACACTCAAGTGTAGTGCATAGTTGAGGAAGGAAAAGACACTGGAGATAGACAAGAAGAAGGTTACTGCTATTGGGAGATCACTTACTCTTTTGGGTTCTACTTTTGGTGATGATTCTATCTCTAAGGAAGTTATGGGGTTTTGGTGATGATTCTATCTCTAAGGAAGTTACGGGGTTTTCACCATTTATGGTTTCCCCAAGGATAAACACCATGTTCATTGTCTCTTGTGTTTGATTGCTGTGCTTGTTATTCTCTTAGTAAACATCCTAATATAATGCTAGCTTAATGATGAAATTATAACACCCAAAAGGTAGTTCCTAAACTTTTGTAGTGCAATAGTATTTCTAGACCTTCTCTCTGTAGTTGTATAGTTCTTTTCTGCAAATGACAACTTTCGACAAGCGCAAGCAATAGGGTGATCTAGATCTCCTTCTCCTGGTTGCACAAGCACTACTCCTAGTGAAACTGAGGATGAATCCATATGAAAATGGAACTCTTTGTCCCAATCAAGAAAAACAAGGATCAGTATGGAAGCTGTCTTGACTTTCAACATGTCAAAGCTCCCTTGACACTCTTGACTCCATACAAATGTTGCGTCTTTATTTAATAAATTCTCCATAGGGGTTGTAATCCCAACATACTGTTATACCCAAATCCTGTCACCACCATGTGATAAGACCCTTAACTTCCAATTTTTCCCTTAATCCTAGCACTTAGAGTGGAAACTTACTTTGTTTGTCAGTTCTACTTAGAAAAACCAAACACCTTGCTTTCCTTGTGGCCAATGAGCAGTACCTTTCTCAACACCACCTATATCCTATTTTCAAGAAGCGGTGCCACTGCCTATGGTATTTGGTCCAAAAGTGTTTCTAATCTAAACCACTCTGTCATAAGAGAAGAAACATGGTACCCTAGGTAAAATGGGAAAAAGAGAAGTTTCTTGAGGATTCTAGATCATGAGCCTTGTGTCCTCCCTTATCCCTATCATTGTGGGTTAGTTTGAGCTCGAGATCCCCCATGGTAGGATATTAGAGCCACCTCACCCACATCTCTCTCAACTATTCATATCCATTGAACCTTATAAATACAAGCTCATGTCCATAGTTGAGGGAGAGAACTATAGAGGTATTGTTATGTTGTTGGATTGACCACTTAGCCCAAGTCATTGGAGAGCATATAGAGAAAAGTTGGAGCTTATGGGGATGAAGTGTTTGTCTCATGGAGGGGATTGTCGACACTAAGGCAACGGTTGTAAGCTTCTCCATACATTGTTAATTTAAAGCATTGGGACTTCTATCCCACATTAATATTGTTTTGATTTCACATGTACATGTTGTTAGATTCCTTGGTCACTAACATGGATAAGTAGATGATTTTATGGTAGCTTTGATGTGTTTGCATGTTTGATCTATTTGTAGGTACACAGGTTCACAGTCGAAGCAGTATTCCAGGTGTCTAGGACATTCAGGGAAGTTCTTCATCCTTTGTCGTTCACTCATTTGTTCTGGATCTGAACCATTCATACTAGAGGAACAACTTCTATCCGTAGAAGGTGCAATATTCCCGATTACAAATCTGGAAACTCTGCTCGGAAATAAAGCAAATTTTAGTTGATTTGATCTTCCTCAGCCCTTGAACTCTTATCTGAATCCAAGCTCCATATCCAACTCTCTTCGATCAGATCTACCATCTGACTTAGTGGATTTTGGTTTGAAACTTTCAAATCTGTTCATATCTGAACTATTTCAACTTTATATGCTCTTTTTTCTTGTCAATTCATCGATCTTTACCTTGATTTGATTAATTTATAACTTGAATTCTCGTTCTCCTTGGATTTTGGATATATTTAAGGAACCACACATGCTCTGTTGGAAACAAACGGTGCCATCGCCTGAACTCTATTAGCCATAAGTGGTGCCATCGCCTAAGTCTTGTTATCTAGAAGTGGATCCTCCTAAAAAATGCTATGTCAAGGCCGCTCTAGCGCGGTGCCAGGTAGGCCCTATTCCAGTCGCTTTGATTGTTATATTCCCTCTGCATTCAAAGAGAGTTTATGTTTCTTGTGTTGGATTTTACATTATTTTCTTTGCTTGAAACCTCTTGCTCTTTTCTATATATATTATTCATTGGAATTGGAAATATACATTTCATTTTCTTCTGTATGCTTTGGTTTTTTTGGACTTGGAATGCGTGAGTGATCCATGTTATTTTGAGTCTTTCTTTTCTTGGGGCGATTCTTGTTTCCTTTTGCATGCTAATTTTTTTTAGTGCTTGGTAGGAAAGACTGGTTCTTCATTTCCTTGTCTATTTCAAAGAGAAGTTTTAGTTTTCTCTCTCCTTTTATTTATTCAAAAGCATTGTTTAACAATTTTCTTCTTGTTTTGTGCATGATTGTTCGAAATTCTAGATCTTACTTTCATTAAGAAGAAATATATGTTTTCAGCTTTGTGTGCACTAGAGTTAGTTTTGTTTGGAAACGTTAGTGAAATCATCTTTCCATTAAGTTTTTATGCATCTTTTTCAAGCATGAAAAGATAAGAAACATTTTTGGTTTATTTATGTTTGATGTTCTCTAGATCTCTTTTTTATTTGCCTTGAAGATTGTTGGGGTGCATTGAGATTTCCCTTTTCGTTTGAAAAGATAGAATTTCATTTGCATTTGGGTGTGCATTTTTTGGAAGAAAAGTAAATCTCTCTCCCTCTCTTAGGTAGAATTTCATTGAAGAGGAAAACTTGCATTATCATATAGATCAGTGTGCATATTTTTTAATTTCAACTTTTCACTCCATGGTTCCACCTAAACACATAAGATAAAATTAACTGAAGTACTAGGTTAAAACTTTTAGCAATTTGAGTGATAAGTTAGAGACGTGTTCGGACATCGTTAAGTGTAGGAGTTGTCATTACTTGTCTGAACTACATCTCAGGACTCGTGCGGTTCTTCCATGTACCGTCGATATATCAAACGACCTTTCATGTATCCTTGAGGTATATAGAAAGGTACTTCACGTGCTTGATTGTATATTGGAAGGCCCCTTGTGAACGGTGGTGCATTAGACAGTACTACTACCGATTTGAGCTCCAACATACCTAGAATATATTGAGAGACCCTTTTAGGAATCATCAAACCATCTGAGTTATCCTTTTGTCCTGTCCTGTGAGGTTCCTGACTCTTATCCACTCCTTTCACATGTTTTCTTGTTGCTTTTAGTTTGAGTAGTACTTGCGTGTGCATGGTAGTTAGGAGGTTTTTAAATAGTTTAGAGATGGAATCCCGATTTGGGCCTACTACTCAAGAGGTCCCTTTCCAAGGTGTACCTTTTGTATTCCCTCCAAGTTAAGGTATTGGTCCTCCCTTTATTTCCACTCTAAATTTTCTTGGATTAACTATAGGATTACCGGTCTGGATTTTTAATCCAGTAATTCTTGTTACACCTAATGTCTCAAATTTCATCTCTCCTCTGGGAGAGGATTGACCTCAACCTAATCCCTCTCCTTATTCTCCCGTTGTGGCTTCATCTCTTTCTTATTCTTCGCTTGACCAAAGCTCTATGGTTAGTATTCATGGTGATAAGAAGAAGAAAGGGAAGGGTAAAAAGAAGAAGGATAAGAAAGAGAAAAAGAAGCAACTATCTGCTCTTGATGGTGCTCATTCTAAGAGAACACCCAGAAAACCCAAGTTCCCTTGTAATATTTGCAAGGGTGATCACGTTTTGAAATATTGTCATGGTCTAGCCCTAGTTTTAGAAGAGTGGTCTAAGGTTTCTCAGCAAGATATGTCATCAGACTTTGGTCATCATGCTGATGATCCCCCCTCAACCAGTGACTCTGTGGTTAATATTCAGAAGTGTAAAGTTAGAAATCCTTGCTTGCTTTGTAAGGACATGCACTTTACTTACCTTTGTCCTCACATGGATGGAGCTTCTAAGTTGTTGGAAGATATTATTGTTTCTCTTCAATGGCTTCCAATAGGTTATCATAACTTATCACTCGACACCCCTCTGGTTGATCAAGTGGTCTATCCAATTCCATCCTTGGTTAATCCCACTCTTCCTTTGGAGAGTGAAGTTAAAGTGGTTGAGTCAACGTCATCTCCACTTGATCCCACTCTTTCATCAAAGAGTGTTAAGAATAAAGCAATAGCTTTGACCAAATCTTCGTCTTGTTCTTCTCTTCCATTAGAGAATGAACCAAAACCTACCGAAGTTTTTATGCTTCATTCTGATTGTTCTCGACAAGAGGAAATTTTGTCTCTTTTGACAGAACCCTCTCCAAGTACTGAGGTTATTTCCTTTGACTGGAGTAACCTAACAGAGTCTTGTCTTCATTAGAGTGTTCCTTTCCAGATAGTTGTGAATGTTACTGCTAGTCATATAATTCACACTATTGTTGACGAAGGGGATTCTGTTAGTATTCTATCCTCAACTGCTTGGAAAGTTTTAGGTTCTCCTCAGCTTGTGCCAGCCACTGATCAGATACTGGATTTTAATCACAAACCTATTGCACCTTTAGGGACCCTTCCTTATTTTCCTATTACATTAAGAGGGAAAACTATCTGTATTGATGTTATGGTGGTCCAAGGTCCTTTAGATTTCAATCTACTCCTTGGACGTGATTATGTGTACGCCATGAAATTCATAGTGTCCACAGTCTTTAGAGTTATGCATTTTACCCATGATGGGAAGATTGTGACCATTGATCAACTTTCTTTTTCTACACCAGGCCATCTCATCACTCCTAGTAATTAGACTTCCCTGAATGTCCTGCATGTTCTTGTGGCTATTTCCCCTTCTAATTAAATTATTCCCATCATAGGTAAAATGGGGGGCATGGCTCTATTCTATGCACATCATAATGGAGATAAGCCACTAGCTTTTAGGTAATGGGGGCAACCTACCAACCTCTAGATATCATGTTGGGTAGGAGAAGGTTGTTTCAACAAAGTTCCCATTCTATGTCAAGCTCGTTAAAAAATGAAATGGATCTTCTCAATCATAGTTTACCTTTTGGTTTCAAGCTTGCATAAAAATGAAATCATTCCTAAGCATAGTTCATTTTCTATGTCAAGCTCGTTAAAAACTGAAATAGATCTCCTCAAGCACAGTTACCTTCTGTTTCAAGATTGCATAAAAATGAAATATATACCCTTCCCTTGAGTCGAGTCTTCACTTTAGTGTTAGAACTTGAACCTTCTTTTCACTTGCCCGATTCTCATTCTTCCTACCCCCCTTGTGAACATTTTCACATTAGTAACTAGGTTTTTAGGTTGGGTATGGAAGAAGAATTGTAAAATGAAACGAAGCTTGGGGGCATGTCGAGCCACTAGCAACCATGCTAGGGGTAAACTTCGCTAGCAATCATGCTGGGGGAAAGATTCCAACCTCTGTATATCATGTTCATAGATTTTTTCAAGCATAGTTTACCCATTGGTTTTAAGCTTGCATAAAAATGAAACCAATCTTCGAGCATTCTTTCAATTGATTTTCAAGCTCGTTAAAAACAATAAGATGTTGTTGAGCTTACTTTTCATTTTTCGTAATATGGTTAAAACATGAAATTTTGTTTGAGATTAGTTTATTAACTTTTCGTGCTCTGGATTCAAACATGAAAAATTCTAATAGAATCTTCTTTAAGACCTTTTCGGACTCTTAAAATGTGAAAAGATAGTCAAGTGATCTTGTCTTCTTCATACTCGTAAAAGTATTTGAAGAGTCTTCTCTCCAACGGTAGGTTATCTCTTTTTCGGTTCGGATGGACTATTTACGAAAAAGGAACACTCCAACCAATCATGAATGGAAGAGTTATCTAAGGTATTATTTTATACTTTTTCAGGCCTTAGGGACTAAATCATACGAAAAAGGACCCTTTGGAGTCTTCTTCTGTGGTCGTTTAGACTCTCTAAACATGAATGATACCGAGTTTTCTTTCATTGGACTCGTTAAATTAAACATTGAGAGACCATCTTTTGGGAACAAACCCCTCCTCTCTCAATTTCGTAAAACATATGAGTTTGGACTTGTCATCGGATGAGCTATACTGAGTGTTTTTTACCCTCTTTGAACTCATAAAACTGAAAAGAGGCACTCATTAGCCATGATGGTGAAAATGGGAAGGGAATCATTTTGCAAATAAATGGCAGTAGTTTGTCATTACCTTTGAACATGGCACTTGTCTACATATCATTTCAGCCAATTGGGTATTCAGCTAATCTCCATGATGATCCACTTTCATGAGTCATGCCACTCCTTTGATTCTATCAAAAGAATGCATTGTCCACTGTCACACTTGTGTGTTTGCCTGATTTAGTCATGCTGCCAAGTATTTTGTCGTGTCACTCGATGTTCAAAGGGAAGTTGAAGAAGTTTACCTCTGCAGTCAAAACAGTCTCCATGTCAGTACTTTTGAGTCAGTATTATGGTTACTACATTCACATCATTCTAGAACTA
The DNA here is from genome assembly GCA_001517045.1 of Pseudotsuga menziesii. Lineage (NCBI taxonomy): Eukaryota > Viridiplantae > Streptophyta > Pinopsida > Pinales > Pinaceae > Pseudotsuga > Pseudotsuga menziesii. The sequence goes on along the minus strand of LPNX011172263.1, from coordinate 79,572 downwards.
TATTCCAAGTTGCGTGTCATTGATGTGGGACTCACCATGGCCCTCCTTCGATGAGACTCTTCCTGTCGACATCAGCTCATCATCTGGGAAATAGTCTTAGAAACAAAAACTTAGTACCTTGAGATCTATATTCCTTAATGATAGATTCTCTCACTCTTGACATAGGTTCACATCATTGACCTTTGATCCATAAAATTGACTCGGTGTTCGACATTAGGATATCTATTCACATTGAGTATATTGTACTAGGGTACCTTGGGAATCTTTGACATCAATGGTGATCTCCCTTGCACTTTTTAACGGTTCACATCATTGGCTGGTAATCAAGTGGTTTCTACCATGTTCGACTTCATATCATTGTAATCACATGGATATAATCGTACTTTGTGGAAGATGAGACGAAGACCCTGGGTATTTGTTTAGCGCTCATTTCTTTCCCTAGGTTGCGATGGATTTTTGTATATCTAGCATGGATCCACATTTGTAATGTTGTGGCTATGCTCAAATTTGCATCTGTATGACATAGATCTATGTTGTATGTCTGGTAACTATGTCCAAGTTTGAGTCCTCTATCACATGGATCTACATTGTATTCTAGTATCCATGCTTGTTTATTCCTCTCATGGATCTTCCTTGTATTAGTCTACAGCCATGAGTTGGTTACATATGTCTATGAGTCAAAAATATTGATGTACTACAGATGCCTACTAGATGACATTCTCCGAACGAGCTAACATTTTCACCTCGAAGTGACAACTTGTTCTCTCAAAGCTCTTGCTTATCATATCCCTCTAAGTCTCATGCTTTGGGGGGCATTCTGTTATACCCAAATCCTATCACCACCATGTGATAATACCATTAACTTCCATGTTTTCCCTTAATCCCAACACTTAGAGTGGAAACTTGCTCTGTTTTTCAATTCTACTTGGAAAAACCCAGCACCATGATTTCCTTGTGGCTAATGAGCACTACCTTGCTCAGCACCACTTGTATCCTATTTTCAAGAAGTGGTGCCACCACCTATGGTCTTTGGTCCAAAAGCGTTTCTAATCTAAACTGCTCTGTCATAAGAGAAGAAAAGCGGTACCCTGGGTAAAATGGGAAAAAGAGAAGTTTCTCAAGGATTCTAGATCATGAGCCTCATGTCCTCCCTTATCCCTATCATTGTGGGTTAGTTTGAGCTCGAGATCCCCCATGGTAGGATATTAGAGCCATCTCACCCACAATTCTCTCAACTATTCCTATCCATTGATCCTTATAAATACAAGTTCATGTCCATAGTTGAGGGAGAGAACTATAGAGGTATTGTTATGCTATTGGATTGACCACTTAGCCCAAGTCATTGGAGAGCATAGAGAGAAAAGTTGGAGCTTATGGGGATAAAGTGTTTGTATCGTGGAGGGGCTTGTCGACACTAAGGAAATAGTTGTAAGCTTCACCATACATTCTTAATGCAAAGCTGATTTCTGTCCCACATTATTGTGGTTTTGATTTCACATGTACATGTTGTTAGATTCCTTGGTCACTAACATGGATAAGTAGATGATTTTCTAGTAGCTTTGATGTGTTTGCATGTTTGATCTGTTTGCAAGTACACATGTTCACAATCAAAGCAGTATTCCAGGTGTCTACGACATTCAAGGAAGGTCTTCATCCTTTGTCGTTCACTCATTTGTTCTGGATTTGAACCATTCAGACCAGAGGAACAACTTCTGTTTGCAGAAGGTGTAATATTCCTGATTACACATACCCTTTTATAAATTTTGCGATAATATCCAGTGTTCCCCAACGTCGCTCTAAGAATATTCACATTCGTAGGTGGCAGTAGAATCAAAATGAGCGCAATATTTGCAAGGGTCAATAAACAGCCCTTGATTGCAAACAATATGACCCAACAACATCCCAAAGGTTGCATAGAAAATAAAATTCTTTAAGTTCAGCATGATCTGATGTTATCAATATATTTCCAGCATCAACCGTAAGTTTTCCAAATTATCTTTGATTAATAAATAAATTGTCTAGTTGTCCATGTAGACTTGTAGAAATTTAGGAATAAAATCTTTGAATGCCACAACAATAACCCGAGAAAATATCACAGGTGCGTTCTTAAACCCAAACAGCATTACTATGTACTGAAAGCAGCCCCATTCGGTAACAAATTTAGTTTTATGTCAATCTTCCTTCGTGATCTTAATCTGTTGATAACTAGAAAACCAGTCTATGAAAGAAGACATCTCTTGACTTTCGAATCCTTCTAGCACTTCATCTGTGAATGGTGTCAGAAATGGATCATGCATACATGCATCATTCAATTTCCTTAGATCGACACCAATACAAACTTCTCTTGTTTTCTTGTCTTGGACCACCATAGGCCTGATCCATTCTAATTCTTTGAATGGCTCAATTATTCCATCATCCAACGTCATGTCAATCTCAACTTTGACCCTCTTTTTGTATTGCAGATTCAAGTGATATGGCCTCAGCATTACTAGTTTTGCATCTGGCTTTAATGGAATCTTCATCTCCTCTAAATTGCCCAGGATACCTTTCATCTCATAGAATTTGGTTGGAAATAGATCTTGAAATTCATGCAACTGATCCATGATCTTTACCATGGTCTCTTCGTCCCAATAGTCCTCGACACTTGGAAATTTTGGGTTCACCTCCATCCCAATGTTGAATTTTCTTATCTTCAATGGTTGGTTCATTGGGTCCATCGGTACATCTAGTGCTGAGAAATCCTGAACCCCCTCTATTTCTAGGATATTGATATTTCTTAGCTCATCATCATCCTTAGGTTCTCTAGATACCTTATAGCATTCCCATTAGCATGTGGATCCACTAGATACGCGACTGGAACCACCTTTAGTACCACATCGCAAATGAGTTGTAGTGCATTATGGACATATGGATTGGCATCCACGAAGCTAAAGGTATGTGTAAAAAAATCTTTCAACTCCTCCCAAGTAGTTGTTTCCCTGCACAACTCAGCTGATATGTACTAAGATCATGGAATTTCATCCAGTGTGTGGGAAAAGGAATGGACCCACTCGTCCCTTTATTGCGATGCCCACAAAGTATGACATTCAATCAGATGATCGCTAGCACAATTATTCCCATTGTATCATCCAACATGGTATACTTCTGCATCTCCAAACTGAACTATCATCATTTGTCGACACTACAACCATCTAGTGATCGATCTTTTATGGGTTTCCCACCAGTGTGCTGGACTAGCTTTCAGGGCCTCCTCCAACGTCAGCAACCACTGTGGATCTGACACCTTCTCTTTGAACTCAACAAGGAACTTGGATAACTCGGGTGGTCCTTCATAAATGGGAAATTCAATAATCTCGGTCATGACATGACCTAGCGACTACGTGACCAACCCACACTTTCAGATTGATACTTCATGCATGTGACTCTTCCAGTTCTCTAATGCATCATCCAAATCAGAAGACGCGGAGATAGAACTATTCCAACCGAGTTCTCCATCATCATTTGGATGGATGTAGTCTTCTGAGATATTATAAGCATGATCCCATCCCCTTACAACTTTGTATTTTATTGGCTCGATATACCTTCGCCCTTCACTTGGATCCATAGGAGCAATGAGTCTGATGTCTTGATTTTCAAATGTCATCATCTGCTTCTTAAAGTTTATTACTACCATACTATCATTCGCTTGTTCAATCCCCAACAATGTAGGATAGGAGCCTCCACCTTCTACAACTTCAATTACATCAAAATCAACATATTTCTTCATACCTTCAACATCCATTACTAATTGCGACACATTCCGAATCGGTTATACCTTGGTCTGATTTGTCAATTGGAGCTGCATGGGAGACCATCACAATGTTTGCCTTCCCATCTTTTTCCATGTCTATTTTTTCATAATATTCACATATGAGCCAAGATCCAAAATAACTGAATTTACATATTCACTAATTTGGATGTTCATGCGCATCTCTCTACTCATATTTTTCTTTATATGCAAGGAATTCACTACAGAATCCTTCTATTACTTCGACAGTCGATGCAACAGGTTCTCAATTTCAGCAAGAGTATCAGGATCTCTTTCCAGTGACAAGCAGCTCTCAAAGAATTTATGCAAGGTACCATGCTGTCCTGATGGTGTTGCCTCCAACGAAGAATCACAAGTAGTGGGAACTTTATAGATAGGTGACATAATAGGATTTCTTCCGATCAGATCACGTGTTTGAAAGAATGTGTCCTTCTCAGCATCAATATCAAATTGTACCTTCTTCTTTCGATCCCACTAAATTTGCGGATGAGGGCTATCTTCTCTAGCCGTCACACCTCCGCGAGTGACGACAGCGACATCGAAATCCTTTCTTATGGGTTATGTTGAGATCGTTGCAATTGTCAGCCCTTGATTCTTGTTTAGTGGTAGATTCATGTTCTGATTCGCAGTTTGGTTATGAACTGGAATCTAGTTTTTGCCCTAGTTCTGCACTTGATTCTGGTTTGGCAGCTAGTTCTGCAATTGATTCTGGTTTTGTAGTTGATTTTGATTCTGCAACTGGTTTTGATTCTACAACTAAGGAACATTTCCTTCCTACCATCTTGCGATCAGCTGTGGACAGTTCTCAATAGTGTGATCAATCGCAGTACAATATGTACACGGACACTGTAACTATGGGAAATCCATCTAATAGTGACCAAATACGCCATAATTATAACATTGGACAGGTTCGAATATTCCACAATTATAACATTGAACACTATAACTATGGGATTTAATGGAATCTTCCTCACCCTCGAAATCCTCCCTGCTGCTGATAATGTGGCTGAGTCAACTGCTACTGTGGGGGATTCGACTATTAATCGACATATTGTGCTGAATAGACGTACTATGGCTGCAGTGGATCCATTGACATCTGATTGTACTACGGCTGTGGTGCCAACTGCGGTTATGGCACCAACTATGGTTGCGTCTATGGTGGTATACAATTCATTTGCAATGGTTGTATAGATGACAGTGGTGGTGGTATTCATACCATCTGTGGATGCGATTGTGGTTGTGGTACTTCTCCGTTCACATAGTATGAGTCATATCTTCTTTCCTACAGTAGGTCATATGCGTGGCAGTCTTTATCTTCGCCCAACAGATCAACAAAATGAGTAGTATAGGTTTTTCAGCTTCGTCACCATCTTCTGCATGTATCCATATTCTTCATGTCAGTGCCCTATAGTTGAAAAATGTGACACCATGGTACACTTCCACAACTCAAAGGGTTCGGTTTCCCTCACAAAATATAATTTCAGAAATTAGGACAAGTATCTTTGGTATTTCCATCTGCACGACACCGAGTACACCAAAGGTATTCACGATGCTCTTTACCCTTCTTTATATATTACAACTGAACCATCAATTTCTCTAGCTGCGCCTAAATCTGCTTCATACTAGCTGCACTTTCTCTAATGGGAAAAGCTTCCAAATCCATCATGATATCCAAAGCCTCGCTCGATGTTGTAATATTCTAAAGCATCAGCGGTTTCCTGATATGAGATACCAGTGTCATGATGAGATTTTCTTTATGCTAAACATCACTCATCTTGAAAATGAACCTCACCATCAATGTTTTGAATCTTTGGTCAAAATCCCATACGGTTTCATTAGGAAATTGCTTAATCTGCTTCAATTCTGTAATGTACTAGGCTTCATACTTGTGTTTTCTGAATTCTTGAAAAAGTCCTTTCATGATCTCCGCCAATTTCTTTGGAGGGGTCCCCATAGGAATTTGTATAAATTTCATGTACCAATCTAGCGCACGACCCCGAAGAGTGGTCGGAAATTGGTCCGTCTTGACATCATCATCTGCAACTTGCCTGAAAGTCTAGACTTCCTCACATAGAAACCAATACTACTCGGGATCATGAGTTTCATTTCCATGAAACAAAGGCAAACTTCATGTTGTCACCTACCATCTAGGGCCTTCTTCCTACAGACATCGATCTATTATTAGAATGTCTCTAGCACATCGGACAAGTCGACGTGGAACTTGTGTTTCTTCGTTAATGCAGAGTGGTGCATGGATGCATGGGCACATTGATGTTGGGGGTTGATCTTACTGCTATCCTTGGTGTAGCCTGGTCGTCCTCTTTGTCACTGTAGTGTTCCTTTGTCCCATGTGGTATTCCTTCATGGTCTTGTGTTTCGATCGTAGTAGGACCTTCCCTTGTCCTCTACCTCTTCTCTTGTCGAAACCTTTCTCCTCCCCTCGTAAGACCACTTTCTTCCTCAAATTCCCTCACAGTCTTGTCGAAACTTGCACCCATCTACCCATTTATTCTTCCATTTGTCTCCCCCCTTTCATCATGGTATGCATAACCTCTGCACACCATAGGTCTACTACTCAAGGTGCATCTTCAGTATGCCTTTTTCACAAACAAGCATCTTGATTGACAATTGTAGGGATAATAAGAATCTACCTCTTGGTCCATTGAAGATTTTGCTTTCTTCTTTGCTGTAGGATTTGGTAGTATCAGCTACGAATTTGGTAGTATACCCTTCTAGGATGCTATCCAACAAGAATTCAACAGCCCACGATGCCCTATTGTCAGTCTCCTGCAATTCCTGGATCAACTCAGGGGTCCAGGATGTTGGCTCACTTCCTTGAAATTTTGTCTTGTGATACGTAAATCATTCCAACCGGTCATATAGGATGATCAAGAATTTAGAAAATAAATATTTGTGTGGACCGTCATGTATGTGATTTTCCCCCCTTTCTTGTTTGATGCCACATGTCCTACCCTCAGTCGCAACTAGTTCCCGACAACATAACCATTTCTTAGAACAAACCCAGCCAACAAAACTCAGTCGGCAGGGGTTCCACTCCGTCTACCCTCAAGCCATAGCGATCTCCTTGAGAAATGGCCCAGATATGTTTTACCCCATCTAGCAACACCTGCATAATGGATGAGGTCTCACCCAAGGCGTTCGAGGGAGAGCTGTTGAAACCAAGTTTCTGCAGAATAGGAGAGGAAGATGTCCATATACCTATTTACCCAGCATTGTGCAACATAAGCAGATATGATTACTTATCAACATTCATAGAGCATTGTACTTAGATAGATTGTAGTATTCAGTCATAACATATTTCAACATATTACTGTGTGTTGGAGGAACAAGTCAGTATGCTGACTTGAACGATAGCCAACTTAGTCGATTAGCCGACTAAGTCGGTTAGCCGAATAATGAGATATTGGGTCGGCCACCTAAGGTCATGTCGGTTGAGTGAACCGACAGGTAGTTATTTGTAACTGTTTGTAAATCATATATATTAGGATTTTGAGCCAAATGAGAACTCGGTTCAGTTCTCTGTATTGTATGGACCCTTTCACTATAATATAATATGTTATTCTACTTACTTGTTCTTGTCTCTTGTCTCTGTTAAGTATGTCTGTATTAATGTGTATTATTGGTAACCCTATGTGATCTGTGAGATTACAACATTGGTTCTGTTTCTGGTAGTACATGTATGAGATGTATACAAGCAAATGATATCAGAACAAGAGATTAAGGACTGGTGGGGACGTAAAATAGCAAACTACTTGCAAAATTACGCATGAAGAAATACATTAACAATTGCTCAAGCAAAATAAAGGTTCTTTACCGAGACTCATGAGAAGTTCGTAGAATCAGTGCCCCAGCTTTTGAAGAAAATCTTGGACGAAAAAGCTGAAAGCGATTAAAGACCAACATTTGCTAGAAAAACTGATTCAAGGGGGGAGAACAAACCTGTCGGAGTGGTTCGAAAAGATCGCCGAAGAATTCTATGAGGAGAAACCCGTAGGGGAAAGAACTTCGGTGGAAACTATCTAGAAGCAATTTGACACAGACCTCATCGAACAATTATTTTTTTCCTTACTGACCTTGCTGTTCAAATTTCAGATCGAGAAAGGAGTAGGTCATATCGTTGAACCTCGTCCATTACTACGTGAACTGCCACAAAATACTAACTGGGAAGAGAAAAAAAAGAAGTGGGAGAAATTCATTGCCGAAATGGAGTGGGAATACTTCCTAAGAAAGTGAATATAACTATCCAGGCTTTCTAAAGCGTCGAGTAGGAAATGGGGGGGTAGCTGGTTGTATGTCGGGGTAAAGTGGAGAGGATTCTAGTCAACTAAAGAGAAACCATTCACTAGCAATGATAAGTCGACCTAAAAGGGAAATAGAAAGGACAGTATCACATAAAGGTATAGTGGACTTTCAGAAAATATAGAGGGAGAAGAGGTTGCAAAGAAGGGAAGAGAGAAGAGAAAGAGCCATAGCACTGCAAAGAGGAATGAGCACTAGGGTGACAGACCAAGAGAGAATTCCACCAGAGTCAGGTCATGACCAACATGAAGAAGGCATGGAAGAAGAAGTGTCCCCTATGGAATAATATTTGTGGATAGAGAAGCAAGAAGCTCTCCAATTAGAAGTCCCCCAGGAGGTAAGACCTCTATCTTCAATAGATCCGAGTACCAGGATACAAACAATTGTCGAAGAGGACCTCAGACTAGGAGCTGGTGACTTTGGTATTTGGAACTGACTAGATGACAAGAGAAACGATGATAATCATGTAATTATCTGATGACCAGAAGAAGGAAATTGGATCACGCTTCAAGTGTTACCCTCCAACTAGAGTATCCACTTACTTTACCCGACACACAAAGGAACACCCACCCTGCCAAATACAACATTGGAAGATACAAAAAATTTGGAGCTGCAGACAAATAATTGCAGTTGGACATCAATGGGAGAAGTTGACCTTGATCGACTACTTGTCAGAGAATAAATGAAAACCAAGACGATCGACGAAAATGAGAGTTCTGTCGACGATAGTTCTAAACAGAAGAATAAACAAAATAACCCACTATCCCCACCACCACCCCTACCATTGCCACCTCCTAAGGAAGACAGTGATAGTGACTCCGACATGGGTCACGGGATAGCACACATCCCTTTATATGAAGGTGATGAGGACCCCAAGCGACATTGGTTTGTCTATGAGTCGACTTGCGAGGCCAACCAAGTTACTCATGAAGACAGACAGATGGCGTAGATCAGCGGTGCCTTAAGGAAGAGGGCATTAACTTGGTATATGACCTTTTCTAAGAGAACCCCACGAGCAACAAAAGCTGAAGTCAAAGCACAATTTCTATCATTCTTTAAAAATCCAGATGCAAAACATCTGGCAGCAAAGAAATTAAAGACAACATCACAAAATCTAGGAGAAACTGTCTGCGACTACGACAAAGACCGGAAAGACCTTCTCAGCCAGTTGGATTATGTCATTGATGAGCAACTATTAATCTAGTGGTTTCTTGTAGGTCTGTCATAGAAGATTCGTTGACACATTAGTCTAGAGACATTCAAAACTTATGAAGATGCTCTCACAAAAGCTTTAAAGCTAGAAATGGATGAAGACATTCCAGCATACTCCATGGATCACAAACTGGAGGAATAGCTTGAGATCATGCAGAAATCTCTAAAAGAGCTAAACCTTAAGAGTCAGGATATTTGGTGCACGAAGTGCTCGAAGGACGGACATTCAAATGACAACTACCGACAGGATATTAGCCAACAATATGTTTGATTTGTGCAAACAAAATGTTTTTGCGACATTTGCCAGGAGCATGGAGAGCATAACACAAAATATTTCCCATTCAACATGAAGAATGGAAAAGCATCATGGTGCGCAATCTGTGAAACTAAAAATAACAACACCTCTGACTGCCACATGAATCTAAATAATTGACAAAATTATCAGACTAACGCAGTTGCACAAAACAATAAGCAAAACGACCAAAATAATCAAAGGTATGAAGGTCGTCGGTTTGACAACTAACGTGGATGCTATGGAAGTCGAGGTCGATTCTCTAGGAATCGAGACAACCAACCATGTCAGCCCATCAAATGTTTCACATGTTACAAGGAAGGATACTGACATGCAGACTGTCCATACAAGGACAAGACTGACCTAAAATTCTGTACTAATTGTGGTGTAGGGGATCACTCATTAGAGGATTGCCCTATTATGCTTGAAAAGATAAATAAAAAGAAAAATTTTAATGTCTTGTCATGTGTGCAAAAACATGATATTATCAATACAAAGAATTTACATATCGTAACTCGACAAGGGATGAAAACTAGGAATGATAACCCCAAAATAAGCAAGATAAAAGAAAAAAATGTTTATCCTGACCCAGTTAAAGAAAAAATATATATAAATATGCAACAAAAAATATATAAAGATGCAAAAAATATATTTAGAGAATTTTCTCGATAGGAAGAAGAAGATGATAATCAATAGGACACAGTAAAAGAGCTAATACAGTTGGTACAAAAAGATAAAACAATATCGAAATTCATTGACTTACTGTATAAAATAAAACACAACAAAAACACCAAAAAACAAACAAAGAATATCTGTAGCTTAAACCAAAAAGATAAAAGTGATGCCGACCCACTTGTCGACTTGGAAATTGAAGGATACCATGTCTGACAAGTTGTACTGGATTTCGGATCACAGGTAAATATTATGACTCGAGACACATGGGAACAGTTAGGTAGACCTCAATTATATGAATCAGGCATATACCTGAAACTGGCAGACCAAGGCCTAATTGAACCTACTATAGTTTGGAAAAATGTCGACACAACGATAAAAGCTATATCGACTAAAATCGACTTAGAAATTATTGACAGTAAGGAAGGATCTAGTTCCTTTCTAGCATTAGTAGGTCGATCTTGGGGGAGAAAAATGAAAGCCTCGATATCCTTGGACAAAGAAAGAATCAAATTAAAGGGGAATGGACAAAAAGTCATAGTACCTATTCATCCATCCCAAGGAGAACCTTGGACAGAACCAATTGATGAAGAAGATGACATCTGACAACTATATCAGATACATAATAATGAAGATTACACAGAACCTAATACATATGGTGAAATTTACTTAGGAAACCAAGACTCCGTAGTATACAATTCAGATGCAGAACTATATGATTGGGAGGTTGAAAACTATGAAACAAAATCAAGTGGATGCTGGACTATTCAAAAAGTATAGAAGAAACCAATCAAACAATGCTTCGTGGTGTCCAGCATCCCAAAAATATTTGAAAAGAAAATGAGGGAATATCCTGCATTACAGCCAACAAATATAAATACCACAACAATCCCAAGGTATAAAGAAAGGGAATCACCAGTTATGCATGTAGAGCAAGTATCTACGAACATCGATGAACATGGACGACTACAAAGTTTAGTAGAAACTTTTACAGGGCAAGCTGCTAGATGGTGGGATACCCATCAGTCAAGACTATAGACATGGACAATAGATTCAACTTATTTTGTAGAAAGGTTTGTAGGAAAGAGTTAACCAACCAGGCTCATATACATATATTTACCCAAGGACAAGATCCAGAAAACCATATAAAGATATGTGAAAAAGAATGGAGAAGACTGGGATTTAAGGATGAACATACATGGCCACACTTATTTCCATCAACACTTGCCGACTTACTGAACAAATGGTACAAGATGGAAGAAGCTCGAGGTGAAACGTTTCTATGGCATGAACTTAAAGAAATTTTTATCAAAGATTTCAACTTTGAACCCCAAAATGAGAATTGGGTCGAAACTGCAAAACAAATCAAGGGATTTGTACAACCGACAGAAAAAAAAACCCTAAGGGACAACCGACTGACAATAAACTGTAACAACGTACAAACCAGGACAATAACATAGTTAACGAGACTACAGTTGGAAAATGAAAAGTCGGAAGGGAAAATTTTTAGACGAAAATCAAATCATGTCGAAATGACCAAACCTATTCACACAGTACTCAAAGTTGAAACAACCGACAAGGAGGATAACGAACGAATGACTATAGTAGATTTCCCTACCACATTCTCATATTTTAAGGAAGGAAGCCGACCAATCAATGAAGTTAAAGCACTGGAATGGCTAGATGCTAAAATTAAAACTAGAGAAGTCAACATATCAAATGATGATCAACAAAAAATAGCAAAAATTGGAGACTACTGGTTTGAAGCACAAACAACAGAGATCACAAACCTATTGAAATAATTTTAGGATGTATTTTCTAGAGACTATAAGGATCTTAAAGTTCTAGTACATGAAATGGGCGAAATGAAGATCGACATAAAACTTGATGTTCGACCTATCAAGAAAAGACCATATAAACTAGCTCACAAATACAAAGATATAGTCAAGAAAGAGATTGATAACATGCTAGCAGCAGGAATCATCTACCCTATTGACCAATCAGAATGGCCAATTCCAATGGTGGTTCAACCAAAGAAACATGATCCAACCAAGCTAAGGATCTATGTTGACTTCATAGAACTCAATAAAGTTACATTAACATACCCATTTCTAACTCCTTATGAAGATGAAATCTTAAATGGGGTAGAAGGAAATGAATGCTATTCATTTACAGATGGATTCTCAGGTTATAATCAAGTACCAATAGCCAAAGAATATCAGAAAGAGACAACATTTGTATGTGAATTTGGCTCACTTGCTTACAGGGTTATGCCTTTTGGACTTAAAAATGCACCTGCAGTGTTTTCAAGGATTGTGGTTAAAACATTTCAGGAGTACATTTACAAAACAATGGCAATATATTTCAATGATTGGACAATATACTCTACACTAAATGACCATTGTAAATGGCTAAGACTTATGTTGGAATGATGTCAACAGATCCAATTATCACTAAACATCAAGAAGTGCATATTTTTAACTCCTATGGGAATACTATTAGGGAATATTGTCTGTAAATAAGGTATTAAATTCGACTTCACAAAAATAAAAATCATCCTCGACTTAAAACCCCCGATGAATCCAAAATAAGTCAAGGTACTACTTGTTCATACAGGATACTATAGAAAATTCATAAGATATTATTCAGACATGACATACCCATTGGAAGAATTGCTAAGAGATGATTAGGAATTCAATTGGATAGAGGAGTGTGACATATCATTCGAAAAACTAAAAAGAAATCTAGTCGAAGCACCCATCCTAAGGTTTCCAAACTGGTCAATCAAATTCCATGTACACATCGATGCATCAGGCCTAGCAATAGGAGCAATCCTAACTCAGCCAGGAGATGATGGAACGGACTATCCTATAATTTACAGTAGTAGGAAACTAAATAAAGCTGAAAGAAACTATTCAACAACTAAAAGAGAAGCATTAGGAATGGTCTTTGCACTACAAAAATATCGACACTATCTACTAGCTAATCCATTCATCTTTTACACTGGCCATCAAGCACTAAAATACCTCGTAAGTAAGCCTCCACACCATGGAATAATTTGTCGATGGATACTTCTATTCCAAGAATTTGAATTTGAAGTCATTGTCAGACCGGGTAAGCTAAATGTCAGTCCCAACCACTTATTCCAAATCGACACAGGGGAGGAACCGACAGGAGTCAAACATGACTTACCAAATGCACATTTATTTCGAATAGAAGCAAACTCGGAAGAGTTAGAGGAAATAGCTTAGTTTTTAGAAGATGGATAGGCAACAGAAGGCATGAGTATGAAGAATAAACAAATCTTAGCCATGAAAGTTGCACCATACAGTCTTATAAATGGATTCCTATATAAAATGGGTTTAGAAAACATTCTCAGAAGGTACGTACTGGAACATGAAAGAAATAATATCATGCATGAAGCACATTACGGACCTACTGGAGGACACTTCCAAGCAGACACAACTACAAATAAAATCCAACAATCAGGGTTGTGGTGGCTGACGCTCCACAAATATTGCAAAAAATTTGTAAGCCAATGTGACAGATATCAACAACTGGGTTGGCCCATTCCTAGTACAGAAATTCCCCTCATATCAGTAAACCCAAGTTTGACATTCGAAATTTGGGCCATCGACTTCATTGGGCCATTTCCTATACCAGCAAAAAGAATAGGTGCAAAGTACATAATAACTGCAATCAAATACGTAGCCAAATGGGCAGAGGTAGAACCAGTAAACACAGGTTCCCACAAGATAGCTGCTAAGTTTATCTATGAGAATATCATTACCATATTTGGATGTCCATTAACCCTAATCAGTGAATCAGGCAGACCTAACAAGACATCCAAGCACTAGAGAAGAGGAAAAGCACCGACGAATCACTCAGATGCACAATTGAAGATGAAATAGTGCTTGAAACAACCAAACTACAGAATCTCAAGCGAGAAGCACAACAGTGGGTGCAACAAGCCATTCCAAACTTAGAAAAAAAATACATCATTTGCTTGTAGATGAAACGTTTGCTGGAGATAGCAGAGGAAAAGGACCAGTTTATGGGTCCCAACATAGAAAGAATAGCTAAAATTTCCATTCAAGAGAAAATGTTGATCCTATCAAGTCTAACTACACTAACCATTGACATACATAAAATATTGCAGAGTTGGAAGGATTTTTAACATCAGCTGGCAGTGACAGCTGAAGAAATTGTCGAAGTCTGTGTACATAAAATACCAACCATCAAACTTCACAGCCCATGAAGATCAAGCACAAGAATAACTACTTAGACATACAAAGAAATTTTGGTACCTCCTTGTTTCTTCGAGATGAAGAAATGTTTTGCTCGTGGGGGAGATATTAGAGGGAAAATTTGGTATGCCAACTTGAACAATAGCCGACTAAGTCAGTCAGCCGACTAAGCCGATTAGCCGACTAATGAGGGATTAGGTCGGCCACCTTATAAGGTCTTGTCAGTTGAGTGAACCAATAGGTAGTTATTTGTAACTATTTTTAAATCATATATATTAGGCTGTTGAGCCAGATGAGAACTCAGTTCACTTCTGTGTATTGTATGGACCCTTTCACTATAATATAATCTGTTATTCTACTTACTTGTTCTTATCTCTTGTCTCTGTTATGTATGTCTATATTAATGTGTATTATTGGTAACCCTATGTGATCTGTGAGATTACAACACTGTGCAAAATGGATATAACAAGATATCATCATTTAGAACAAGAAAACAACACATCATAGATCCATATCACAAATTCACATGTCATTCATCAGTGGTTCACAAAAAACAACAAAACAGTAAAGCATAGAAAACGTAGCGATTCAGATCAACTTCCTCTTATCATATTCCTTCCGCAAAAAACAACATATCCTTCAAAGCAGTAACAATTCACCAAGTACTCTCCAATTTCTCTCTTTCAGTCTCATTCATATTTTTTTGACACTTTCAATTCTACTTCTATTTATAGGATTGCGCCTTTACACTCAAGGTCCACTTGGAGGAATTCCTAACTAAATCTTAACTAATTCTACAAAATCATGACCAATATCCACAAAATATGGTCACAATACAAAAAGGTGCCACAAAATATGAAAAATATTCTAATTTCCTCTTTGCACGGTATTCTCCACTTGCGCAGTGTATTTTGTCCTTGTGCAACATCCAATATGATGCGCAGCTGGTTTGTCCCAAAACCCCTGCCAACAGTCAGGTTGTTCCTACTACACAGATATTCAAAGCTACATATGGTGTTGAGGATTTGGGATCTGGTTCAACAACTATACTGCTCAATTATATTCCATCGTGGAAATATGATGCTCCCAATGTGGTCATTCTCAAGAATGTCAAATATCCACTAGTCAAACCAACCATCCTATGAGGCATGCATGTGACGGTAGATATCATACCAAATTTTAAGAAGTTGACATTTACGAACCATGACTTGAGGAAGTTCCCTAAACTTCAAAGTACATGAATTCAATGCAATTAGTGGAAGGAGGGCATATTCAGTTGGTTCGTATGCTCTCGGCTCCTGGTTTGGAGAAGTCGTGCATTCTGTCACTGATGTACATACCCAATTTCAACCGCACTATTGAGGTTAACATGTGCATGAAGAAGATGCTGGTATGTTTCCATTGGGGATGTCTATGGCAGGATAACCGCATTTAGGTTGATTTCGACTTTATTTATTCCAAAGATATATTTCCCAAGGAAGGATTTGATCCAACACCATTATTTTCTAGCAAATATCAGGACACAATCCTCGTCGCTTGAATGAAAGAGAAGTACAATCTTACTCGAGATAAGTGGGTATTTACTATTGCTTCTATTAATTATCAATGTGTTCGATTCGGATCCAAAGTGTTGTCTAGTAAGTTGCTATGAAAGGTGCAACTGAATGAGTGCACTGCTGGTACCATTGCTACAATCTAGGAATGTGCTATTCTAATATCCTTGAGATGATATCAGATCAGTATTTCAACTCTTACACAAATTTGATAAAAAATCTAAATGAAAATTTGCACTTAATCAGTCATCTCTTGAAACTAGGAAAATAAGGGAATGTTGCTGATACTTTTGTAAACAGGGAAGAAGGATTATGGGAGAAATCAAGGAAAATTTAGTACAGATAAATTATATTGCCTAACACATTTAAATCAGGTATCATTTAGGTTTCGAAATCAGCTCTGCTGAAACGTACTCTTACGCTTCTGTGTCACCCAATCATGCAACTAAGAAGAAATTTCAAATACAAGAAAAAAAGGGTTTTTTCAAGGTTCATAGGTGTTTTTATACTATTAATAAGCCTTAAATTAAGTTCCATAGAGTCAAAAATAGTTTTGGACTGATTTGTGGCTATTGGGAATGATTTGGGGAAAACTAGTAGTTTTTCCTCAAGGAGACCCTGCGTAAAGAAGGTTGTCCAAAAAAGTTAAGAAATAAATGAAATACATGTCTAATGGTTTGTATTGGCTCTTCTGTGTGCTAAATTACCACACCATCCTTTAGAATGGAATTTGGATGCATAAATTTCCAGAATAAAGAAAACTGTAAAACTAGTAGAATTTCCCTAGTCAACTAGCAGGGGTGTGAAAAAATGGATGAATTTCGAACCAGGTTGTATTCATACCTACTAATGAAGTTTTATAGAGACTAATATATCATTTCTTAACACATCATATCATATAATACTACTTCCATGGACATTGCTTCATTCTTATTACATTAAACTGTCAAAAACTCCACTAGTTGGGCACATAAATCTCTTCTCATGAGAATTTTAAAATGGAAGATCTATGGGATAGAATATTACTGTCATATATATATTATAAGGAGTAAATATAAGCTACATAAGTCGAGATGAACTTTATGGGATCCCCCTTAACTCAAAGTCACGTGCAATAAGCTATAAAGGGAGAGATATAAGAAGGTGAATGGAAATCTTGGGCCGCATCTCCCAAGAGACCGAGGCACACCACTCAGTAAGGGAGCCTTATATTCATCAACACCAAAATAATCATAAACCAAAACTTATAAATGGATTTGGAAGCACCCTTAAATAAACCTTGAGTTACTTGGGTGACTTGTTTAGAAAGTCCTTCACCTGTTGAGCAAGTTGCCACTTGCTAAAACCTAACCCTAGCCATGAAGTCTCCCTCAATGAGGAAAATATAAAGTAAGAGTATTAAGTGATGTTTCATTTTATTCCCTTCATTCCAAAATGGAAACAGTTACGTTCCCTCCTTGACCCAAAGGTTTCCTCCTTTGTGTCTAACTGCTTTTTCTCCACTTTCGTATTTTAAAAATGGCCTTGCTTTTCCTGCTTTTGACAGTTTCTATATTTTTTATGACAAATTTCTTTTTCAGAATTTTATATATTTTGGATTGAGTTCCTTTTTAGAATTTCCTTGATCTACTTGAGCGTTTCCATTTTTCTATCCTATGAAAGTTTCCTAATGCGCCCTCCTGACATGGCACTCATTTCCACATGTCGTTATTTTCCAAATTAATTAAATAATTACATAAAAATAATCCATAAACACATTCAAGTTACCTTCAAGGGAGGGACATGACAATCCTCCCCTCCCAAGTCTTCTTTTCCTCAAGCATAATTACTCTATAGTGCTTCAAAAATTTTCCACCATGTTTTTGCTGCACCACTCTGATCATAGCCATTTCTCCAATGACCACTTCTTTCAACAAAATTGTCAATTGTGTTAAGGTAACTAAGTAGAATATTTGGATCACATTGCTTCCTCTACAAGGAACCAAATGTTTCTTCCCCTTTTGGGAATATGCCATTCCAAAGAATGACAGGGTCCCATGGTATTATCTACCCCCTTCCAAATATCAGTAACAACAATGAAATTTTATCATCGTAGAGGATCAAAATGAGGATGTGGAAATCATACCACCACAATGACAATTGATCACTCCCCATGACAAACTGAATATCTTTGAGACTCTCCACCCAACATGGAACTTCTTAGTGTGAGACCACATCATCTTGAAACTCTTTACAGTATGAAAATCCATGTGTAAGCTAGCACTAAAACTGACATCACTATTGCTATGAAGACACAGATGGTTATCCTATGCCCCTTAATGTATACTGAAAGCATCGTGTAGTATCCATACATGCTCATGTCACTTCTCATACAATTTTCTAATGCTTCTAATGTCTCTCCATTGATGCAAGCTGTTACACCCAAATCTCATCATCAACATGTGATGAGATCCTAAAACATCCATGTTTTCCCTCATTCCCAAATATTGAAGTGAAAACCTTGATCCAAATGTCAAATTTGCATATAAAAACCTATCACCGCTTCTAGCCTTAATCTTAGGAGTGGTACCTTCTTCAGCACCACCTGAGTTGTGTTGAATACAGGTGGTGGAAGTGCCTTTCCTCTTTGTTTGAAGAGCGGTTATGTCTAACACCACTCTGTCATCAAAGAGGAGGAGCGGTGCCCTTGGTAAAAAGTGAAAAAGAGAGACTTCATGAAGCTTCTATATCAAAATCTTTGTGGTGGGCCTTATCCCTATTCACCTGGGTTAGTTAAGCTCGAGATCCATGCTTTAAGGATCTCCTATCCACCTCACCCACCAAAATCTCAACCATCCCTATCCATTTGAGGCTTATATAAATAGGCTCATACCCCATGGTTGAGGAGAGAGAAAAGTCATGCTGCCATTTTGAAATTCTGGCCTGATCCATTAAGAGTGAGCATAGAGGAGAAAGTTGGAGCTATTGGGGACAAGACATTGATTTTGTGGAGGAGTGCATAAACACTAAGGCACAGATTGTAAACTCATTCATTATTTATCAATGCAAAGTTGGCTTTCTTCCCATATAACTTGTCATGTATAATCTTGCATGTTTATTATTGGATTCCTTAGTCACCAATATAGATTTATAGATAACGCTCTGGTACTTTTTATCTTTTTTGTTTGATTATTTTTTGCAGGTATCTTCTTAGAGATATTTTTCCATAGGTGAAGGGCCGCATCAATCTCTAAAGATTGTATTCCAGGTGTCTGTAGCTTCTAGGAGAATTCTATTAGCCTTGTTGTGACTTATTTGTTCTCGATCTGAACCATTTAGATTAGAGGAATAGCTTATGTCTACTAGAAGGTGCGAAATTCCTGACAACACAAGCATGATATTTACCCTCTAGAGTACACATGTCAATAATGTGTCTATCCACCCAATCAATGGACAAACATACTTGCATGTTGAATGATTCAAGTGGGAATAATTCAACTACCATTGATGCACTTGTCAAACGAAATGGGTTGTCCACCAATCCCTCAACTAGAAGAGTGGGAGTATCATGCTTTTAGTGTGGCATCAACAGAAAAAATCCTTTCACCCAATTTTCGTCCCCACATAATGTGGCTGAAATAGAAGTGTGGGATGAAGAATTGTGAACCAACTCCCTACAACACTCATCCATCAATATAATGGATGCACAACTTCCTCCATTGGTTGGCTCAGTGATAGTGTGATCATGTGTCTCCTCCAAAATTGTATAACACATTCCTATAGGCAACTCATAACCTCTGAGGAACCATGTCAGTTCTTGCTCTTCATCTTGTTTGACCTCAATCTCCTCAAGAAAATGAAAATCATCATGCACATGATGTGAATGTGTATGGGGGGTATCTAATGGATGCAAAATAAGTCTTTTATCTTATTCATATGTCAAGACAATAACAGTCCCAACAAAAAAATTATTGCAAAAATAAAATTCTCTACCTCCCAAGGTCTTCGTTTCAAAGGTGTCTCTATCCACCCAATCAATGTATAAATAAAGAAATTTTATTTGTTGATCCATATGTTATGTGATCAACCATATTTTTGATAGAGAAGAACACTTCATCCTTCCTCTCAATATTAATGAGTGCTTGGAAAACATTTTCTTCCTCATAAATTTTCTCAAGCATATGTAAATTTTCTCCTTCCTCATGGCTGTCCTCCATATGGGGTCCCTTCAACACACCCAAAGTAGTTCATACCATGTGGAGATGATTATTTTCCATACAAGATGCAGGGTGTGGTACATTCAAATCCATTTGAATTTGATAATTTTGCAACCTTGACTCTTTAAGGGATTCTTGGTTTCTCTTCAAGGAATTATATGTAGCCTCCCATTTACTATGGATCCTTTTAGACTCTTCTGTTTCTTTCTTCGATGCAAAATGGTACGTTTTAGGCACCATGAGGAGATGATCTCTGTCATATATTAATTTCATATATCTCTCCTTCATATTGGAAATTCCTTCTTTATGTTTTATGCACTCTTCTATAAAGGCTTCTCCTTCCATCTCTCCTCGATAATATTTCCAACAACATCTTGCTACCAAGGCATTGATGTCAACAAGGTTGTTCATGGCTGCCATAAGAAATCTTGTTTGTCCTCCTTTAGTGATCCACTCAAATGATGTGGCTCACAAAGAAGATCCTACACTGAGGTTTCGTCTTCTAATATATGACATATAATACAACTTTTATTGTGGCATGGATCCACAACAAAAAACTCATTCTCAACATACAAGTCATCCTTTGAATTTTCTACAAAATCCCTTCCATGATGTGAAGTGGAGGGTATATTTGAAGGTTGGAATGACATGTGATATTTAAAAAAATAAGAAATCACCTTATTCCTTTTCATTTCATCTTCATCTTCATCATGATGCAAAAGAGTACAAAAATATGAACTGTGTTCCTCCCTTTGCATCATATTTTTCTCCTTCAAATTTTCTAGTTCACACCCAACTGGCGGGGGCTTGTCTTCCACTTCACTTCAAAGTTCAAATGATGATTTAATATCTGATATATTTTATTCTTTTGTATATGATACAAAATATTCCTTATCACCATTGACACTATCACCCTTCTTTGCACTGATTTTCTGATTACTAACAAAGAAGCTAGGAGTGAATTCATCTCCCTCACAATTGCCCTTCATTTTGTAATCGTCATATGCAAGTGAAGTATTTTCATCCTCCCATGGATCAAATGGTTGTAAGTAAATATGGATGCTGAAAAATTCATAACCTTTATCATACATTTTATTCATCTTACCCTAGCCATGTAAATATACTATGGTGTCCTACTCCTCCACCAAATTCTCTGGGTCACACCCACGTGGTGTGGCCTTGTCTTTTTTTTTGTGTAAATATGATTTGTGTACTTCTTTTATATCTGATCTAAAATATGTTGCACCATACATACATGATCCAACATCTTCAGCAGTGATATGGAGATCACCCACAAAGAAGCTTGAAGTGCATTTATCTTCAAATTCTTCTCCTATGCAACCACCTTGTGGTGAATTGCACTTCACCTTATGGATCTCTGTCTATACTTTATTTATCCTTTTATTCAAGGACCTTGAGGATTTTCTATCTTGAGTGGTACTCAACTAACATATTTTTGAAGCTCTATTTGAATAAAAACCAAACATTCTCCTACTGCTTTGACAAGCATATGGCTTTGATGAATCTTCCATTTTGGGTCCTCTTTTGGCTCCAGGTTGAAACCATCTAGTCCCCACTTTCTTACATACTTCATCAACCATATTTGAAATAATTTTCATGTTTTCCCCATAGTAGGGATCTCTGAATAACTTATGTATCTTAAGAGTACAATAATATAGAAAAGATAAGACCTCCCTTTTCTATTCTTTTAAAGCACACTATTCCATGAAATACTGGAAAGATCCCTTAGAGTTCTTTCCATTGAAAATTTGACCACCATCACTTGTAGATTTCTGCCAAATGGATTCATCACAATATGGAAGCAAGAAATCATGAACATCATCCCTACTCAATCTACCTAAGGTACTACATGATGGATCTTCATAGTCTTCTTCTTCATACTGGTCAAGGTCTTCTCCAATCACTGATAGGAGCCTCATAGTTGCAGCTCGATTTAGTGATTTGCAAAATTTATTCACTAAGATATTACCTTCCACAAGGGTGGAGGAAATTTCTCTGATACGATTGTAATATCCATGATCTGATGTCATATCAATATATCAACTCTGATGCAAATTTGATAAAATTTCTAAAAGAAAATTTGCACTTAATCAGTAAACTCTTGAAACTAGGAAAATAAGGGAATGTTGCCGATAATTTTGTAAACAGGGAAGCAGGATGATCGGATAAACCAATGAAAATTTATTACAGATAAATTATATTCCCTAACACATTTAATTCAGGGACTATTTAGGTTTCGAAATTAGCTCTACTGAAACCTACTCCCACGCTTCTAGGTTACCCAATCCTACAACTAAGAAGAACTTTCAAATCCAATAAACCAGGGGTTTGTGCAAGGTTTAGAGGTGTTTTTAGACTAGTAATAAGCCTAAAATTAATTTTTATATATTAAATAATAGTTATTTACTTATTTTTGGTTGTTGGGAAAGATTTGGGAAAAACTAGCAGTTTTGTCCTAGGGAGACCGTGCATAAAGAAGGCTGTAAAAACAAGGTATGAAATCAACAAAATAATCATATGAGGGTTGGTATTGGTAGTGGTGTGTTTTAAATTCCCACAAAAACTTTTGGAATTGAATTTGGATGCATAAAACTTCGAGAATGAATAAAAATGTAAAACTAGTAGAATTTTCCTACTCAACTAGCAAGGGTGTGCAAAAATGGATGAATTTCGAACCAGATTGTATTAAGACCTACTAATTAAGTTTTACAGAGACTAATATATGATTTCTTAACACATTGTTATGGAGAGAAATTCCTATGGCTTGGGGTACCACAACAGATAGCTAAACTCCAGAAATCAATATTTCCCCAATATGCAATAGAAATAAAATATCTAACACTAAAGGATCGAACCTCGTACCTTATTCTGGACGGTTGAAGTAGATCCCCATTGAGCTTTCCAATATTCATCTTGAATTGTTATAGCATGTCCTCAACAACAAGTAAACAATACAAGCATACTATATTTCATGGTGTGAGATCTATTCTAGCATATATAATCAATAATGTAAAAGAATTTGACATATTCCAATGGATACAATATTCATTCAAATACACATTACTGGACAGGAAAATATATTTCTATTAATATGAATCAGATATTACTAGTGACAACCTCTGACGGCACATCTGCAAACCGGAGAAACTAAATCCCCCACTTGGGCCTCCACCACCTCAATCCTCCATCACTCAGATAGCAAGCTCACTAGCAAAAGGCAAGCTTGGGAAGAACACAATAGTGCTCCAAGGAACAAAGGGATGCAGAATCAAGCATAAGTTCTGGAAACAATGGACTATAGTTTCATTACTCTCAATTCTCTCTTATTCTTTCAATGTCTCAAGGGGTTCCTTATATAGATTTTCAAATGGATACTGAAAGGTTGAATCCATGCGATCTCAAGGCATATGGAAGGCCAGGAGTCATATGAGTCGAATCCAAGTCAAGGAACGCTCCAAAAGGATTTGAATTATGCACACATCCTGATGTACACGACTATAGGGGTAATATCCATGTATGTACGCGGTTATCGGGGTAAAATCTGCGTATATCACTTTTCTTATGTTTTTAGGGATGGTCAAGGACACATAAAAATACAAAAAGTAGTCCATAGGGGCTAATGAGTCTACAGCGGGACAGGGGAAGGCCATACAATGTGTGATTCACCTAGTGTGGTGAAATCTGCTATAACAGATGCCCCCTAATGTATGAGATCATAGGGGTTATACGATGGCCGAAATACATTATAAGTCCATCCCGGAAGTGGAGTGATGAAGGTATTCAAATGGAAGACCACCCACCCAATTAGCATAATACCATAATACAATTCTGCATATAACTGCAAGTACATATAGCAATACCGGATACATAAGAGTACAATGGCCATGAATAGGCATGAAACATGATAACACATATGTGGTCATTTCCACGTACAATATACATAGATCAGCATCTCCATGATGAATACATATAAAGGACCACGATCTCCACAAAGGCTGAAGATATACAATAGATCAAGATCTCCATAGTGGCTGGAAATGTCTGACATATACTGGAACAAGTCACGAGAGCTGAAATCTCATGAACACTGGCACGATCAAGGAGGTAGCATATAGTGGATGCCACCAATCTGGAAGGTATTCTACACACACCACTATGAGTACATGTCCTACTATGCGAATAAAGGTGTCGAGGTCAAACATAGTAGTCCATTGTCTGATTACAGGTCATTGATGTATACCATTAACAGACGCGAGATCACCCACCGATAATGAAAATGGGAATCAAGGTACTAGAGTGCAAACTAACAAGTGTGAATAAATGATTTGAGGTCGAACACTTGAGAGAATCCATTGATCAGGGGACATTGATGTATTCCCAAAACTGTCGATGGCGAGAGAACCTGCCACTGATGACTGCAAGTCTCAAGACACTCAAAAATGACTCTAGACTCCAATCCTAGAATAAATGATCTGAAGTCGATGGGATGAAATCCACTGGAAGGAGGTAATTAGGGAATCCCCCATCATCCAACATGAGGTACTTAGCAAGGCTGTATAATGTGGAAGGATTCGATCATAAGGTGCACGAACTAGTAACTATACCGGGAATGGCCGACATGCAAAGTCAAGATAACTGAGGAATGGCCGACTCAGGTTTCAACTTCCTTCGAACAACAGCATAACGGCGTATGGTGACTGAATGAAGGCAGCATAGACTCGATATACAAACTGGGACATCTCTATGATGCAGGAGGCATCAATAGAGGCTCCATAGGGACTGGAAGCTTAACCAGTCGGTGGAAATAAACTCAGATAAACGAGTACAGCTCCTAAAGTCAAACTATAACCCAACCAATGGATGTGATATATAGTGCTCTGTTCGAAGGTGAAACGACTCGACAGCTGCCAAAGACAATATCTTTTCTTGTCCGGCTTTTTGGTTTTTTGATTTTTTTGGTCTTTTTCAGTTATTTGAAAAGTTTGAAAAAAGAATAAACTAGATTTATAGTTACAAACTAGGAGGAGACGAGTGTCATGAGGGCAAAAAAACTAGTTCCAAGCAGTGGAACATACCTATGCTCAATGCAAGGATACATGTGTAGGATATCGACACTCGGGGGAAAATCCCCTCCCGGTAAAAAGGGAATCAAGCTGCGAAGGATATAAAGAAAGGCTCTGCATGGCTAGACATGAGACAAGCTCGGGCTATATGGCTGAAACGCAATGTCAGGGGAGCCGAAATAAAGCTCAATAAGACAGGCAAAGCTTATGGTAATGCATCCACAACTTGATACAAGGGAATCTGGGGGATCATGGCCAGCATAAGATCAAGAGAAGTATGAGGCTCTTGCAAAATGTCATGGCAATACTATACAACGGACTCTCACACCCTAAAGGGAGAAACATCGGCATGGGAACCAACTGCAAATAAGGTGCTAACTAGGGTACCCATGTAAGGTGAGGCTGTACCACTCATATCATGCCACTTCTAGAGCAGCAAGAAGGTTCCGTGACATAATAGAGTGGGTTCGTACCTAAGGTTAAGATGGAATGGTCATAAGGCAATGCATAAGTGCAAGCGGATGTGAAATCCTAACCTATATGCCAGTTCAGACATAATACCTGTGATAGGAACGAACGGGTCGAAACCTCGGAGAGAGTGTACAAAAATTGGATCCTACATGACAACCATATTATTCCAAAACATCCCAAAATAGTCAATATAGAATCCAAATTATAGGATATAGGGAGGAATGATCATGACAACTGCTCCCAAAGGAAACAATGCAGTGAACGATAGGACATAAAAAGGAAAGTAAGGTGTAGACCCAACGTTCACGCATCCACTACCACCCCCCATGAGGGTGACCACTGGTGTAAAGACCGAGCGAAGGGAATAAAAGGCCTCCACAAATGAAGTAGAGGATGGAATATGACCATTCCCAAATCAACGAGCACGGTAAGGGGTTGTGATGCCCCCAAGTCTAACACCAGTGTCTGTACTGGGACCAAGGACGGGTGATAGGATATCAGGCATGCCGAAAATAAAAGGACTCAAACTCAAGAGAGCATAAATATACTCAAGTAACCACGATCCCAAAGGCCAACTAGCGCACAAAGAGCACACTCCTAAGAAAATCTACAGCCAAAATACAAGCAAACCACGGGGAGGATATGTGAGCTCCCGAATGCAGCAGGTATGTCTCGCCCAGGAGAGGCTTGAAACTCCCATACACTACAATCGGAGGTACGTAACCAATTATAGTGGCCCTCAGCTTCAACGCATAAAGCGACTGTGCTGTCCGACCTCTACCTGGTTGGGACACCTGCAGAATAACCTCTACAAGTACCCCCTCGATATCCTAGGTAAGGTCACTAAGGTCACCTCAATATAATCAAAGCTCAGGTGGATAGTCACAGGCGGGATTGACCGTATGGGCAGGGTAGAAAAGCCCGAAACTCTTGAAAGAGCCCCCATATACGAATACAATCCTGGCAATATCGTCGGTGCTACTCAGTTATGACTAGGGGTCATCCCAATCAATAACCGCTCACACTGCCTCGTGCTTAACTCCCTTTTAAGAGGAGCATCCTGAGAACGATGGTTATACCAAGGATTTCACACACTCCCTGGACAGACACCTAGTTGTTGTTGTTTAGTGATCTTGGAGAATTGACTTACAGTGAACTATTCCAAGATCCTAAAACCTAAGCTTGTTGGTGCACCCTAGAAAATAAAAGAGTGTAATTCATTTTAATTTAGCATTGATTTTAATTGGCTGTAATTACTCAAAGGGAAATGGCCGTGCAACTAATGACATTATGACTCAGCAGTGAAATAAATATGCACACCATAACAAACAATGCTAAGTGCAATCTTTGTCAAATGAATAATAGGGTATGCCACTACATGAGATGCATAAATATATATCTTTTCGAATGTCAATGCAATCCTTCCTATATGAAATCCTAAAAACAACTCTCATCCAAGAAATCCAATGCAAGTACCTCCTCAAATCCATATCTAAGATGCAACTAAGAGTGCAACTAATTTGTATTTTTCAATATAAAAGAATGAAAAATGCAATAAAAGTCATCTAAAACTCTCAGTCTCTACAGCAAGTATAAAATACAATCCCAGCAAGACACCAAGACAAAAAGAGTAATGCACTAATGGCAAAACAAAAAGGAAGAATGACTAAAACTACTTTCAAAGAAAAAATCAATGAAAAAGCGGTCTCTGGTCACAAAAGAAGCATCCAACAGACAACATCAGACCCAAGGAAGACCCAACCACACTCACAACCCACCCAACAACTTCCCCCAACATCAAAATCACCAAAAGGGACGATGTACGTGACTGTATAAAGAACAACTGCATATGTACGCGACTTTAGGCCAAAAACCCGCATGGAAAGGCACATATACGCGACGTTTGGCCAAAAACTCGCATGGGAAGGCCCATGTACGCAACTTTTGGCCAAAAACCTGCGTGGAAAAAATGATTTTAGTCTAAAATCTACGTGTATACGTGACTTTTGGCCAAAAATATGTGTATGTACGTGACTTTTGGCCAAAAACTTGCGTATACAGAGAAGGCAGTGGTAAAAAGCAGGCCAAGGGTCAAACAAATAAAGGGGAGTGTCAATGGATGAACATACTATAAAATGCGACCTAGAAACAGGGATAAACAAAGAGCAAGTCAATAATATCAAGCCCATTGTGCCGATAAACCCCAAATAAAAACAAGGGACATCCCCAGTGGAGTCGCCATTTTTGTTACGAAGAGAAATTCCTATGGCTTGGGGTACCACAACAGACAGCTAGACTCCAGAAATCAATCTTTCCCCAATATGCAATAGAAATAAAATATTTAACACTAAAGGATCGAACCTCATACCTTATTCCGGACAATTGAAGTAGATCCCCGTTGAGCTTTCCAATGTTCAACTTGAATTGTTATAGCACGTCCTCAACAACAAGTAAAAAATACAAGTATACTATATTTCATGGTGTGAGATCTATTCTAACATATATAATCAATAATGTAAAATCATCTGACATATTCCAATGGATACAATATTCATTCAAATACACATTACTAGACAGGAAAAGATATTTCTATTAATATGAATCAGAGATTACAAGTGACAACCTCTGACGGCACGTATGCGAATCGGAGAAACTGAATCCCCCACTTGGGCCTCCACCACCTCAATCCTCCATCACTCAGATAGCAAGCTCACTAGCAAAAGGCAAGCTTGGGAAGAACACAACAGTGCTCCAAGGGACAAAGGGATGCAGACTCAAGCATAAGTTCTGGCAACAATGGACTATAGTTTCGTTACTCTCAATTCTCTCTTATGCTTTCAATGTCTCAAGGGGTTCCTTATATATATTTTCAAATGGATACTAAAAGGTCGAATCCGTGCGATCTCAAGGAATATGGAAGGCCAGGAGTCATATGAGTAGGATCCAAGTCAAGGAACGCTCCAAAAGGATTTGGATTATGCACACATCCCGATGTATGCGACTATAGGGGGAATATCCGCGTATGTACGTGGTTATCGGGGTAAAATCCACGTATATCACTTTTCTTATGTTTTTATGGATGATCAAGGACACATCAAAAGACAAAAAGTAGTCCATAGGGGCTAATGAGTCTACAGCAGGACAGGGGAAGGCCATACAATGTGTGATTCACCTAGTGTGGTCAAATCTGCTATAACACACATAATATCATCTAATACTGTATCCATTGACATTATTTCATTCTTATTACATTAAATTGTCAGAAACCCCACTAGATGGGCACATAAATCCCTTCTCACGAGAATTTTAACATGGAATCTCTAGGGGACAGAAGATTACTGTCATATACAGATAAGAAATATTAAATATCATCTACAAAATTATATCCGAACTTGATGGGATCCTCCTTAGCTCAAATTCACCTGCAATAATGTAGTGTCGATTCGCAAGCTATGTGTGCGGATGTAATGGAATGGGGTTTTTCGAGATATGTTTGTAGGTTGTGTGCACATAACAAAGTGTTTGAGACATGACTCATATCAAATGAAGATCGATTTTTTGGTTTTCTCCCATATGTGTTTCCACATTAAATTCATTGTGTCGAATGTTGTATGCTCATTTTCATGTGATGTTTCATGATTTTCTGCGACTGATAATATGCCTATTTATGCATGAGAAATTGAAATGAAAATTCCCACACGGGTGTGGCTCATTGGCGGTTCTGTTGTTATGAAGTCACTTGTTGTAAATTGGATGTCACAAGATCAATCCCACTTAGTTTTACCTGTGTCCCATGTTTTGCGGTGGGTGTGGGGCACCTAGGGTTATAGTGGTAGCGGGAATGGATCCCTGGACCATGTGTCACGCGAGTACTAGTCCAGCCCTAGTTACTGATTCCCCTAGTAAAAAAAATGAAATGACAATTCTCTAATGAGTTAGTGAAAATGATTAATATTTTATTGAGTTAGAATATGTTATTTTTTTAGTTGTACATCAATGATGATTTATCTATCGGCATTGTTGGGTTATCTGTCGGGTATTGGCATAGAAATATCCCCTTCTATCACTGCATAAACCTAGTTCCTACAGTCCCTATAGGTATCTTGAGTGAGACTTCACTTGTGTTGCAGGTGTTGTTGATGGGGTTATGCCCTGTCAGGATGGTACCTTTGGTTTGTTTGTTGAGTTTGAAGGTTGAACTTGGGTTAGTCAAAGTGATCCAACAGTTCCTACGGAGGGTGGAAAATTGTTGTTACATGACTAGTTGCTTGGATATGTGTTGTTTAAAGATAAGTACTTTTGTGTATTTGAATGTGAAATGATTTTGAATTGTGCCTAAAATTTTTATGCTTGCATATGCATGTTCATTGTGTGTGGATCGATTTATTTTCCATTGTGTATGTTTATGTTCTGCACACACATTTTATTTCTTATTAAGTTAATAAATTGGGTTTGGGATGAAATTGAAGACCCCAAATCCATATAGTGTCCCATCCTGATGGTCAGATTGGGTGAGTGGGACATTACACAATAACCATTTTTAAACCAAAAAAAATTAGTTATAAGTTCAAGCTATGGGTTTATGGACCAAAACCCTCTAGTTACAATAACCGTTTACACTTTGAACAAAAAAAAGAGGCATGCGTTCGAGCCATGCTGAAATATTGTAACTTCAAATGTTATTTTAAATGTATTTTACTAATGTAACCCAAGGGAGATGTTATTAGTCCTTATTCGGGATGTTACTATTGCATTTGGTCATCATAGAGTCATGAGGTAAATCCTCCACTTTAATTCGGGGCATTAGTACCCTAATGAATAATATAAAATATTGGTTTGAGTCTTCCTAGGTGAATTTGGCCCAGAGAGTTTAGCGAAGCCGACTTGTCTAGGGTAAAAGTTAGTTGACATAATGTGTATAAATAGAGGAGTTGTGTTTCTCATTATAACACAGACTCGCTCACTTGTGTAGCTCATAGGAGAGAGATATATATATATATATCAACAAGGAGGAGAATACCTATTTTGGGGTTATATCTTATACATATTATATAGAGGAAGTTTTCTTGGGTTTTCTTCCCCTTGAGGGTTTCCAGGGATAAATATTGTGTCTATCTTGTGAGTGTGTTTATTTCAGTGATTATGCATATTCTACTATTGTGAATTTGGATTGAACATGTTGATTGTAACTTCGGAATGTATTCACTTGTATGTCTTCTGTATTGTACCTTGATGTTCCTATCGGGAGAATCAGTAATGTTATCAAGTCGTGTCATACCCCGATGTTCCTATCAGGAGAATCAATAATGTAAAGAATTCATGTAAAATCATAGAGGGTAACCTTCCTTATTTATCAAGCGTTAAACTCCCCACGGTTGTGGGCCGCTAGGTTTATTTGAATCTCCTAGAGAAGTCGGCCCTCGTGAGTTAATGTCAAGTCAGAAACTAGTATAAATAGAGAGTGAGCCTCTCTATTTATCAAATAGTCACTCACACTCACTTGTAGTGCATAACTAAAAGAGAGAATAAGCTGGGACAAGAGAGAAAGAGACAATTGCTGTCGAGAGATCATCTTTGTATCTTTGGGTTTTACTTTTGGTGCTTATTTTATCTCTGAGGAAGTTGCAGGGTTTTCTCCTTTACGGTTTTCCCGAGGAAAATATTTGTGTCCATTGTCTATTGTGATTGATTTTTGTTCTTGTTATTCTCTTAGATAAGATCCTAAGATCATATAGCTTAAATGATAAAATTCTAACATGGTATCAGAGCTAACCTGAGAAGAAGAAACTGTGCAGCTGTTGAAGCTAGGGATTCCTATTTTTTGGATCTCTCTCCATATATCGTCAGCAAAAGGAGGATAGGATGAATCTCCTATATAGGGCACATATTTTTGTTGAAGTAGAATCTAATTCTGAGGATTTTTTAGTTTTTGACCTGACACTACAGCAGGAATTTAGGGATTTCCACAAAAGTGGAATTTTTGTGTGAGCCCAGGCCAGGATTGATCTCCTCCACAAAATCAAATTTTAGAGATTCAAATTGAAGTTTTTGGTTGGGTAGAACTCTCAGAATTCAAACCCTAATCTACTCCTGAACGAGAAAACCGGCTCTACAGAAATCCGCTCTAGATTCAGGTTGGACATATTAAACTGGTAAGATATAAATATTTTGTATTTACATTTGAGGTTCTCTATTAATATGTCTCATCATACCAAGCTTGATGAAAATATTGAGGGAGCTAACAACTTTGGAGCATGGAAGTATAGGATCTCCCTAGTCTTGGAAGAAAATGAATTGGACTCCTACATAGGTGAAGAGGTTCTAGTTCTAGAGGGAGATGAGGCTAAGGCCTTACATAAAAATCAATTGGTCATGGCTAAGAGGATTATTGCAGATTCAATCAAGGATCACCTTATACCTCATGTGTCCTCCATATAAACACCCAAAGAGATGTTTGATGCCCCGACCAAGTTGTTTGAAGGGAATAACATAAATCAAAAGATGAATCTGAGAAATCAATTGAATAATGTGAAGATTCAGAATGCATAGAATATATAGTCTTACTTTACAAGGGTCTCTCAGATCAAGGAACAACTTGAAGCAATAGATGAATATGTAGAAAATGCATAGATTGTGATGAACACCTTGAATGGTCTCACCAGAGCATGGGACTCCTTCATTCAAGGGATCTGTTCCAGGAAGAAACTAATCAAGTTTAGCATACTGTGGGAATAATGCTCACAAGAAGAAGCTCGAGAATAAAAGATGGGAAATGAAGATCAAGCTCTCATAGTACAATCCAAGAAGAGAAAAATAGACCATCACCAAGGTAAGAACTCTCATCCTAGAAGGTCTAACAAGAATCTACCTAAATTCAGATGCTTTACATGTGATAAAAGAGGACACTATGCTATAGATTGTCCTAGGAACAAAATTGGCTCTCACAAGAAGAAGGGAAACAAGAAAAGACGTCATGCTAACACTACAGAGGATGATGAACCTCTCAAGAAGAGAATCAAGCAAGAAAGTGATGAGTCTTCAAGGGATGAATAATATGTTCTGATCTCTACCCTCATGGGAACTGTCTGACATGGAAGCAATGATTGGCTTATAGATAGTGGTGCTTCCAAACACATGACGGGATTTAAGGAATCATTTGTGAGACTATTAGAACATGAATCACCCCACAAGGTGAAACTTGGGGATGACTAACAGTATCCAATAAAAGATAGTGGTGAATCCTTCTACAAAATAGACTCTAGAAAGTCTATAAAGATGAAGGATGTCTTATTTATACCAGTACTAAAGAAGAACCTTCTATCCATCTCTGCATTAGATGCAAAAGGCATGAGGGTTGCATTTATAGATGGCCAAGTCCTCATGTGGCCAAAAGGAAAGACTATTGATGATGCAGTAGTAATTGAAGAACAAGAGGGAGGACTATACAAATTGAAGGGCCAACCAGAACAAGCTTGGTTCATGACTCAGTAGAACCAAATGAACTGTGGCATAGAAGGCTTGCACATGTGAACTACAGGGCACTACCACTTGCAAGCAAAGTTGTTGAAGGTCTTCCATAAATGAAATAAAAACATGAAGGTGTATGAAAAGGATGCGCGAAAGGAAATAACACAAAGAAGACATTTTCAAGTAACAAGATCAAGGCGAAAGGAATCTTGGAAATCATCCACTCCGATGTATGCGGTCCAATGTCATCCAATTATCTAAGCAGTTATGTATATTATGTTTCTTTCATTGATGATTTTTATAGGATGACATGGATATACTTCATGAAGAACAAGGATGAAGTATTCAGCAAATTCAAAGAATTCAAAGCCTTGATTGAGAACCACACAGAGAAGAAGATCAATATATTTTGATCAGATAATGGCGGAGAATTCACATCAAATGAATTCAAATAATTATGTAGAGATTCAGGGATTAAGAGGGAGTTGACCACTCCATATATTCCACAACAGAATGGGGTTGTGTAAGGAACAATAGAACAATCATGGAAGCAGCAAGGGCAATGCTTCATGATCAAGACCTTCCTATGCATCTATGGGCATAATCTGCCAGAATAGCTTTGTATGTACGGAACCGTACTCCACATAGAGTACTCAAGAAAAAGACACATGAAGAAGTATTTTCCGACAAGAAACCATAAATCAGTTATCTAAGAATATTTGGCTGTCCATTGTACATACACTTTCCAAAAGAAAAGAGGACAAAGTTAGATCCTTCAGGAAAGAAGGGTATATTTGTGGGATACTCTAAGAACTCGAAGGCTTATAGAATATAATTCCCAGGATTCAAGAATGTCGACATTAGTAGAGATGTAACATTTGACAAAGACTCATCTTACATCAAGTCCAGAAAAATACTTGTTGAAGACTCTGAAGTACCTAGAATCTGCAATACAACTATGAATGAAGAAACTCAAGAACAAAATCGAGGAATGGAAGAACCTCAGGAACTAGTAGATCCACCTCAAGAGAATAATCCTCACAAGAGGAAACCTACATGGGTATGAGAGGCTATCCAAGGTGCAGAAAGATATGGGGATCTAGATTAAACGAACAGAGAAAGGAAGAGAACTAGGTCCTACTCCAGATATGTAGCCTTATTATGTGACATCATCAATAAAGAACCTTCCAAATATGAAGAAGGAGCAGAGAAGAAAGAATGGAAGGATGCTATGATCGAGGAGTACCAGTTGATCATGAAGAATGATGTTTGGGATGTTGTCCCAAGACTAGAGGGGAAGTCTGTTGTGTCTTCCAAGTGGATCTAAAAGATCAAGCATGCTACAGATGGTAGCATAGAGAAATATAAAGCAATATTTGTGGCTCCTGGTTTCTCCCAAAAATAAGGAATAGATTATGAAGAGACTTTTGCACCTATATCTAGATATACTTCCATCATATCAGTACTTTCTCTAGATGCAGTCATGAAATGGAAGGTACACCAGATGGATGTCAAGACTGACTTCTTAAATGGTGTAGTAGAAGAGGAAGTGTATGTAGAGCAGCCACTTAGTTTTGAGACACGTGATAGGGAGACTCATGTGTGAAAATTGAAGAAAGACCTATATGGTTTGAAATAGGAACCTAGGACATGGTATGGCAGAATTGAAAGCTTCATGACTAGCTTGGGATTTACCAAGAGTAAAGCAGATTCCAACCTTTACTACAAGGTTGAAGAAGAAAACCCAATGATGTTCCTATTGTATGTAGATGACATGTTTTTAACAAGTGCAGATGGGTTGATTGCATACATAAAGAGGAAACTAGCTGTTGAGTTCAAGATGAAGGACTTGGGTATGATGCACTATTTTTAGGCATGGAGGTCTGGCAGAATGTGGATGGAATATCCTTGGGACAAGGGAGTATGCAGTAGAGGTCCTGAAGAGATTCAAGATTATGGACTGTAAGGCTATGACCACACCTATGGCATCAAACCAGAAGCTATTGAGTGATGCTTCATCTGATTCGGTTTATGCTACGATGTATCATCAGATGATTGGGTCCTTGATGTACCTGATGAATACAAGACCAGATATTTTCTTTCCTACGAACACATTGAGTCAGTTCTCGATATATCTAAGACATGTTCAACTGATTGCTACAAGGCATATTCTAAGGTACCTGAAGGGTATAATTGATTACGGGCTCAAGTATCAGGCGAATCAAAAGATTAACTTGGAAGATTATGTGGATTCAGATTGGGCAGGAAGTTCCATTGATAGAAAGAGCACTTCAGGGTGTTTCTTTAGTATGGGATCAGGTGTTATCTCATGGTTTAGCAGGAAGTAATCTTGTGTTGCACTGTGTACAACCAAAGCAAAGTATGTTGCAGCTTGTTCGGCTAGCTGTGAGGCAGTGTGGCTTAGGAAGCTACTATCTGATTTTTTTGATCTCCAATTGGATGCTACTTGCATATATTGTGACAACCAAAGTTGTGTGAAGTTTTCATAGAACCCATTGCTCAATAACAAGTCGAATCATATCGAGATCAAATATCACTATGTCAGGGATATGGTGCAGAGAGGAGCAGTGAAGCTCCAGTATGTTGCGACGGATGAGAAGATAGTTGATGTGTTGACCAAACCATTAGATAGACTGAAGTTTGAGTAATTCAGGGAGAATCTTAGTGTTCTCGAGATCGAGGTTCCCTCCAAAGGGAAGAGATGAGTCTGTGAGCCTTTCTTACATGGTTGATGTGTTCATCCCATGGTAAGATATAAGTGTTTATCCTTTCTTACATGGTTGATGTGTTCATCCCATGGTAAGATATAAGTGTTCAGCCTTTCTGACATGGTTGATGTGTTCATCCCATGGCCATATGTGAGTGTTGAGCCCTTCTGACATGGTTGATGTGTTCATCCCATGGTCAGATGTGATTGTTGATCCTTTCTTACATGGTTGATGTGTTCATCCCATGGTAAGATATAAGTGCCGAGCCTTTCTTACATGGTTGATGTGTTCATCCCATGGTAAGATATAAGTGTTGGGTCTTTTTAACATGGTTGATGTGTTCATCCCATGGTTAGATGTGAGTGCTGGGCCTTTCCGACATGGTTGATGTGTTCATCCCATGGTCAGATGTTAGTTCTAGGCGGGCCTTTCTGACATGGTCGTTGCTTATGTTCCTCCCATGGTCAGATATAAGTTCTGAAGAATATGAAGACCTACATGGAGGCTAGGCCTACAACCAGCATGAAAAAAAGGGTTGGCTCTATAGAAATTCTTGTGATGAGTAGAATTGAGAGATAACACCATTTGTTCAATATATCGGAAGTAGTGATGATCTATATTTGATGATGATCCAAGGATGATCCAGATGATCCAGACTTGATGATGGTATACTTCATGATGGTGGACTTGATGATGATCCAATGATGAAGACTTGTGCTGATGAAGTGTGTCGAGAGAATAACTTCCTAGTTAAGAGGGGGTGTTGATGTAATTGTAACTTCAGAATGTATTCACTTGTATGTCTTATGTATTGTACCCCATTGTTCCTATCGGGAGAATCAATAATGTAA
The DNA here is from genome assembly GCA_001517045.1 of Pseudotsuga menziesii. Lineage (NCBI taxonomy): Eukaryota > Viridiplantae > Streptophyta > Pinopsida > Pinales > Pinaceae > Pseudotsuga > Pseudotsuga menziesii. The sequence continues at coordinate 42,670 of LPNX011172263.1, read as the reverse complement.
TCAAGTCATGTCATACCTCGATGTTCCTATGGGGAGAAACAATAATATAAACAAGTCATGTAAATTCATAGAGGGTAACCTTCCTTATTGATCAAGGGTTAAAGTCCCCATTGTTGTGGGGCACTAGAGTTATTAGAGTCTCCTAGAGAAGTCGGTCCTAGTGAGTTAATGTCAAGTCAAAAACTAGTATAAATATAGAGTGGGGCTCTCTATTTATCACACAATCACTCACACTTAGTTGTAGTGCATAATTGAGAGAGAGAAGAAGCTGGGACAAGAGAGAGAGAGACAAATGATGTTAGGATATCATCTTTCTATCTTTGGGTTTTACTTTTGGTGCTTATTCTATCTTTGAGGAAGTTGTGGTGTTTTCTCCTTTATTATTTCCCCGAGGAAAATCTGTGTGTCCATTGTCTATTTTGATTGATTATTGTGCTTGTTATTCTCTCAGATAAAATCCTAAGATCATATAGCTTAAATGATAAAAATCTAACAAAACACTAAAGATATCTAGTATATGATATGAAATCATAACATGGTATCAAATCTATCCTAAATATGACATCTTTCACAAGGTAAAACTCTCTCTCCCCTCCCTCTGAAAGAAATTAGGATTTCTGCAAAATTTTGGAATTTGGAAGATTTGCTTGCATAGAAATTTGCGTGTCTCTAGAGCATATATATTGATCCTGGGATCAAATTTTTTGGGTGGTTGAATATCCAAAAAAGACAAACCCTAGTTTGGCCCTGAACCAAAAAATGACAGAAAACCAAAACCACAAATTCTGCAAAAGATGCAACCTCGCAAGTAGGATTTGAAGGGTGAATATTTGGGATTTACAAAAATAATTTTGACTAAACAAATTGCCTCAGTCAAGTGCATATCCTAGTAAGGTTATCTTTTCATTTTGATCAATTTCAATTTTTAGTGACCTCCTGGATAGGATGGCCCCAAGCACTAAGTTTGAGGGTAAATTGGAAGGCATATAAAACTTCCTAGCATGGAAGTATATGATTGGTCTCATTCTTGGAGAGAATGGAATTGATAAGTACAACAAGGATGAAGTTGCATAACCAATAGAAGCTGAAGCTAAGGGGAAGCATGAACAAGACCTAATCAAGGAAACGAGGATCAGTTTTGGTTCTATAAAAGATCACTTGATCCCTCAAGTGTCATCTAAGAAGACACCAAAGAAAATGTATGATGCACTTTCTAGAATGTATGAGGGAAGGAAAATTAAGTGAAAGATGAATCTGAGAGCTCAACTAAAGGGGAACCAACATGAGAAAAGGAGAATCAATTCAATATTACTTCACAAGGGTCTCCTAGTTCAGAGAGAAACTAAGTGCCAATGAGACACCCTTGATGAGGATGAACTAGTTATGACTGCTCTAAATGGTCTCACTAGACCTTGGGACTCATTCATATAGACTCTGTGTGCTTGAAAAGAAAGTATGAAGTTTGGCATAGTATAAGAATATTGCATTCAATAAGAAGCTAGAGTAGCTAAAATAGAAGCTCTACTCAGAGAATATTATTGGGTTCTATCCATCCATACTAAAGGAAGAAAAAAATAAAACTTCAAGAAAGGTAACCATAAGCCTTCAAAGAAGAAGTTTCAAAATAAAAAGAAAGATTACTTAAAGTATCAATGCTACAACTGTCATAAGATAGGACACCTTTCCAGAGAGTGTCCATCACCAAAGAAGAAGAAGAAGAACATGAGACATCATGCTCATCTAGATGAAGATGAGGATCAGGAAGAAATAACTTGAAAGAGACTAACAAAAGAAGATAATGTAGATGAATATTTACTATTCTCTACAGTATCTGGATATGTAACACGTGGAGAATATACATGGCTTATTGCTAGTGGTTCTTCAAAGCATATGACATGGAAGAAACAAACTCTATCAAGACTTGAAGAAAATATCTCTCCTTAGAAAGTATCATTAGGAGATGACTATCGATATCTCATTAAAGGTATTGGTGAATCAAGCTACAAGTTTGACTCTGGGACTTCCATGAAGATGAAGGAAGTACTGTATGTACCAGGTTTGAAAAAGAATCTACTTTCCATCTCACCTCTATATAATAAATGATATAGGGTTTCTTTTATAGATGGGTAAGTACTTATGTGGTCCGAAGGAAATACACTTGAATATGTTGTGTTCATTAGAGAATAAGAAGGAGGACAGTACAAAATCAAAGTATATCCATAGACAACCCTTGTCCATGAGACTACTAGCTCAAGTGAACTATGGCATAGGAGGATTTCTCACTTCAAATACAAAGTACTGCCCTATGTGAGCAAGGTAGTAATAGGGTTACCTGATATGAAGATTGATCATGAGGGAACTTGCAAAGGATGTGCAAGAGGAAAGAACATCAAGATTCCCTTTCTGAAAAGTGAAAGAAAGACTAAAGGTACATTAGAACTAATTCATTCTGATGTATGTGGTCCTATTCCCTCCATATATCTAAGTGGATATGAATATTATGTAACATTTATTAATGAATATTCAAGAAAGACATGGATATACTTCTTGAAGAACAAGAGTGAAATGTTTGTGAATTTCAAGGAACTCAAATCCTTGATAGAAAAAAATTCAAAAAAGAGAAGCAAGACACTAAGAAAAACTAATGGTGGAGAATACACTTCAAAAGAATTTGAAGCATTCTATAAGGAGGCATGAATCAAGAGGGAACTAACCACTCCCTATAATCCCCACAGAATGGTGTTGCAGAAAGAAAGAATAGAACCATTATAGAAGAAGTTAAAACAATGATTCATGACCAAGGCCTCCCCATGAACCTGTGGGATGAAGCAACAAGAACAACCGTATATGTTCATAATATATTATCTCACAATGCTCTTGGATTCAAGACTCCTGCAGAAATGTATACAAGAAAGAAACCTGAAGCGATACATCTCAAGATATTTGGTTGTCCAGTATATGTGCATATTCTAAAAGAGAATAGAACCAAGTTGGATCCTTCTAGAAATAAGGGAATATTTGGTGGATACTATGAAGTCTCCAAATACTTCAGGATATACATTTTATGATTCCATCATATAGAGATTAGTAGGGATGCAACATTTGATGAAGAGACATATCTTAATAAATATAGAAGGTGTTAGCTTGAAGAAGTACACAAATAGGATGTACCTCCTAGAATGGTAGAAGTTTAACCCTTTCCTTAAATAGTAGCATCTTAGGAACATGATATGATAGAACCTCAGGAACCCCGTACTATGGATATCTCTTGAAATAGAAAACTTGCTTGGGTAAGAGAAATGATACAAGAATAAGAGAGATATGGAGCTCCAGAAGGCTCCACAAGAACACACAAAATATCAAAGCCATACTCCAATTATGTATATTTGATGTGTGACCTTGTAGATCAAGAACCCACTAGCTATGAGGAAGCTGCTCAGAAGAAATAATGGGTTGAAGAAATGATGGAAGAATACAAGTCAATAATGAAGAATGATGTTTGGGATATAGTATCCAAACCGAAAAACAAGAGTGTGGTATATTTGAAATGGATCTACAAGATAAAACATGTTGCTGATGGAAGTATTGAAAAGTACAAGGAAATATTTGTGGATAGAGGATTATCTTAGAAAGAGGGGATTGATTATGAAGAGACATTTTCTCCAATAGCAAAGACACAATTCCATCAAAACCATCATGGCACTTGATTCCCTGATGAAGTGGGATCTACACCAAATGGATGTAAAGACAACCTCCCTTAATGGGGTGATTGGGGAAGAGGTTTACATCGAACAACCACAAGGATTTGAAGTCACAGACATAGCGACTCATGTATGTAAGTTTAAAAAGTCTATGTATGGACTGAAGCAAGATCCTAAAGCTTGGTATGGTAGAAAGGTAGCTTCTTGACAAGATTGAGATTTACCAAGAGTAAAGATGATCCTAACCTTTACATGAAGGTTATGGATGATGAACCAGTCATACTATTTTTGTATGTGGATGATCTATTTCTGACTGGAAATGAGAAACGAATCACCGATTGCAAGAAGAATCTAGATGAATAATTGAAGATGAAATATCATGGATTGATGCATTATTTCCTTGGCTTGGAAGTGTGGCATATCCCAGAAGGAATCTTTCTGAACCAGGGAAAGTATGCAGTAGAAATATTGAAAAGATTTGATATGTTGGATTGTAAATACATGGCCACACCCATGGACACCAACCTGAAGTTGTTATTTGATGAGTCATCAGAGTTAGTTGACATGAAACAATACAAACAGATCATTGGTTCATTGATGTATTTGACAAGTACAAGGCTAGATATATGCTTTGTTGTGAACACCTTAAGGAAATATCTAGTTAAACCTAGGCGGGTTCACTTGATAACTGTAAAGCATGTGATGAGGTACCTAAAAGGTATGATAGACTTGGGACTTTACTATTGTAGAGATCATGACTACAGATTCATATTGGGTAGGAAGTGTCATAGACAAGAAGGGCACCTCGGTTGGATATTATTGTCTGGGATCCGCCATGATCTCATGGTTTAGTAAGAAACAATCCAGTATTTCTCTCAGCATAGATGAAGAACAGTACATAGCAGCTTGTTCCACTAGTTGTGAAGTGATATGGCTTCAGAAACTTATGTCAAGACTATTTGACATAGAGTTGGACACCACCGTGATTCTTTGTGACAACCAAAGTTGCATAAAGATGACAGAGAATCTAGTGTTCCATGATAGATCAAATCACATAGAAATACAATACTTTCATATAAGGGATATGGTACAAAAGAGAGCTATAAATATCTAATATGTAAGTACCAATGAGCAAGTTGCTGATGTGCTGACCAAGCCTCTATATAGAGTAAAGTTTGAATATTTCTGTGACAAGCTTGGTGTAGTTCGAAAGGAATTTCCTCGTAGGGAGGAATAGTGATGGGACTACACACTTTACTTGCAAGAAGGAATAATGAAGATATGGAATCTCTTCAAAAAGAGAAACAAGTCGAAGATATGGAATGCCATCGTAAAGGAATAGAAGGTCAAAGATATGAACCCTCCTCAGACAAAGAGGCATTAGGTTGATAATATGGATCCTCATAGGAAAGGGGGAGTGATTATGAGACTGAAATCAATGATGGGATGGCAATGATGCTCTAGTATGAAAGAGGCCAAGTGTGCCTGAAGATGCTAAAATGGTCCAAAATTCTCTTGTGGACGACAATATGGTCTGACAAGAAATAACACTCTGTTCCTGAGAATGGTCCTTACTAAGTATGGACTCACAGAAGTTACTCTCACATGGAGAGTACCTACATTTATTTGTGGATATCGTAGAATAAAACTCACTTGGGAGTGGTCCTAGAATTAGTGGAAAGGATTCTCTACGATGACTCCTTATAGATAACAAGGCCAACATTTACATACGGTTGATATTTTCTTTGCAGACATTACTCTTGTATGGAGAGTATACCTACATTTATATGTATATTCAATAGAATAACACTCACTTGGGAGTGTTCCTAGCCTTAGTGGCAAGGATTGTCTATGATGAATCCTCACATACGCCATAGTATAACACTCACATGGAGTGGTCCTTTCTCTAATAGGCTGAGGATGTCCTACGATGAGGGTCGACACCTAGGTGCAATTGAGATTTGCAGCTGCAGACAATACTCTTGTATGGAGAGTATCCCTACATGTATATTAAGATATCGTAGTATAGCACTCACTTAGGAATGGTCCTAGATTTGAAGCTAAGGATGCACTACGATGAGTCCTTACGAATGACAAGGTGTGCATCTAGGTGCAGTCGAGATCTACATTCAGTTGTAGATGATTCAGCTAGTTGATGATATGGACCCTCCTCATTAATGTGGATTAGGATGATGGAGGATTGCATCATCCTTGGACATATGTCCTAAATTTATAGGGATTAATCATCCTGCAAAGATATCATGTGTACAGCAGGTAGTGTGGCGACAAAAGGATCGAGAAGATTGAACTTCTTCTGCAAAGGATCGAGAAGATCGAAGTGTTGCTGTAAAGGATCTAGAAGATCGAAGTGATGATGCAAAGGATATAGATGATCGCAATGTTGCTGCAAAGGATTGAGAATATCGAAAAACTGCTGCAAAGGATCAAGAAGATCGAAGTCCTTCTACGAAGGATTGAAAGGTCGAAGTGCTGCTGCAAAAGGATTAAGTGATCATGTGATATGAATACATTGAAGAGTAATTGTTCCAGTTACTGGCTGTGAAAACTTTCTATGACGTATAGATGTATTACCTCAATACTACTGAATATATTCTCTCTCGTTACTCCTATAGTATATGATGATGTTTTCAGTAGAATAACCTTCTTGTTAAGGGGGAGTGCTGAAATATTGTAACTTCGAAGGATATTCTAAATGTATTTTACTGATGTAACCCAAGGGAGATGTTATTATTCCTCTATTTGGATATTCTATTGTAATTGGTCATCGTAGAGTCATGAGGTAAATCCTCCATTGTAAGTTGGGTCATTAGTACCCTAATGAATAATATGAAATACTATTTTGAGTCTTCCTAAGTGAAGTCGGCCCAGACCGTTTAGTGGATTCGACTTGTCTAGTGTAAAAGTCAGTTGACATAATGTGTATAAATAGAGGAGATGTGCTTCTCATTCTAACAGAAAGTCACTCACTTGTGTAGCACATAGGAGAGAAAGAGAGAGAGACATATCATCAAGGAGGAGAATACCCGTTTTGGGGGGTATATTTTATACATCTTGTATAGAGGAAGTATTTTCAGTTTTCTTCCCCTTTGGGGTTTCCCAGGATAAATACTATGTCTATCTTGTGATTGTGTTTCTTTCTATATTTCTGCATATGCTACTGTTGTAAATTTGGATTTAACTCTAATGATATGTAGTCTACCATATGAAATCTTAACAAGTCTACCATATTTACTTTAAGCAGATCTCTCCAATGCTTTTCATAACATTTGGAAACTGTGTATAACCCAGAAAATTGGATTTGGAGTTAGGAAAATAGATTTGGAAGGGAAAAATGATGGCTATAAGTGAGAAGAGAGGTTGGGAAATATAGTAACCCTTCACTCTTGAATTTTGTTGTTGTTACATGCTTGGGAAACCATGAATAGGGGCCGGAGGTGGTTCTTTAACAACATTTAGTAGGTTGGACTTCTTCTATGCACACACATGAAGCACTCAACAAGATGGGTCTCCCAAGAGAACTGTATATCATTGAAGGGTGTGCTTGAGCCAATAAGGGTGTTGTGTGGGACATGTATTGTGGAATCCAAGGATGTGAGAGATGAGTGAGACCCATGTAGATCTATGTATGAGGATTTGGATAAGCATAGAGAGAAGATCAAGTTATAGGTTGAGAGAGAGAATTATGTAGGTGTTTCCTTTGCACTGATGGATTCATAGCTTGACCCGAGGATGGAATCTCAGTAGAAGGAGTATATGATTGAAAAGGTTCCTACGATTGGGTGGGAGATCACTCTTACAGAGCCAGTTGCTTGGATTTGCGTTGTTCAACAATAGGTATTCTTGTGTATTTTAATGTGAAATGATTTTAAACAATGCCATAATGTTAATTCTTGCATATGCATGTTCATTGTGTGTGGATTGATTTATTTATGTCATGTATGTTTTTGTTATGTACATGCATTTTATTTATTATGAATTTTGTAATTAGGTTTGGGGAAAAATTGGGCGCCCCAAATAAATGTAATGTCCCCTCCTAATGGTCGGATTGGGTGAGGGAGATGTTATGGAGTGGTATCATAGATTCTGGTTAAAATACCAGAGTTATATGGGCCCAAAATTTAGACTTACACATGAAAATTAGAAACAATTCCTGAAAAATTGTGTTTTGTTAAGTGATAGACATAGGAGATAGAATTAATATTGGATTAAGTTCATATTAATCCCCGTAATTTATGAATTAAAATAATGTTCAAATAGAATGTTTTAATATTTTGGAAAATTTTAGTTGGGACCAACTAGTGTCAGGTGGCAAGGTGATGTGGAAGAGCTACATGGGAAAGAGGTCTAACATGGAAGGTCCATGTGGGTAGAGGGTGTGATGTGGAACAACCACATCAGATTTGTGTGCAAGTGAACACATGTGGTGGAGGGTGAATTCAGATGAGATCTATCCATTAGGATGTTGTGGAGATCAATGGCTCTCAATGATTCAGGGCCACGAAGATGTGCGGAGGTTAAATCATCAGAGAGAACATGAAGGAAAACCACCCCATACATGTGGTAGCTACATGTGAGTTTAGGATCACAAAAGTGGGTTCGATAAAATAATTTCCCAAGGCCTTAAACCACCGTTGTGTCAGATGGGAAGTGATGTAACATGGAGTCTATATCTGATGGGAGGGGGTGTCAGGTGTGATGAGGCCCGTAATACTCATGTCATTCATCAGATATTTCCCATATCTGATCAATTTCTCTCAGTGTTTCAGGCCAATGAAGTTAAACAAAGGTTAATTCATTAGTGTGTCCCTAAAGGAAAACTACCTCATCTACATGTCATCCTCTCATGTGTTCAAGGTCCCAAAGGTGGGTTTAGGAAACCACTTTTCCAAGGCCCTAAAACCACCTTTCTGCCTGACGAGAGGTCATGTGACATAGGGTTGAATTGCATTGTGTAAGGGGTGATGGGGCCACAAGGGACATGTCACGTTGTACAGAGCGGGTTGTACTGTAGGGAGTGATGGGACCCACTTCAGTCTTATTGGAGATGAAACATCATGTAGATCAAATAGATGGCTGGAATTTTCTAGGTTCAATAACTTATGAAAATTAATCGATCAACATGAGCCTGAGATAAAAACCACCTTACGATTTGTCACCTTCTTGTGCATTCAATCTCACAAAAGCAGTCTATGGAAACCATTTCCCCCAAAACATGAAATAGTTTATGTCTAATAAGTGGTAATATGAGGTGGGGTGGTGTTGGGGGTACATGAATAAGGGAAAAGCAACAATTTTCTCAGCCTAATTTTGGGTTCTTCAACTCAAAAAATGCACGAAGAGGTCGCAAGGGAGAAATCTCCCCTTGATAGCCATTTTTTAATCTAAAATATGTAATACCCCTAGTTTGACCCTTGTAATGTATTGAATGAAATTATGTAAATATTTTAGTTCATATTCTTAGTGTGAAGTTCAAGGCCAAGGCCCGACTAGAGAAATGGATAGGAATGTCAGATTTATATATTTTATTTGGATATTTTGTTTGTCTTATAATGCCAATTTAAAACGTATGTAAATAATATATGCACAAATAATAAAATGGTCCAACAATGGCTATGTAAAGAGAAAGAAAGGGTCTATGATTCCACCAGAGCAAAAGAGGGAAGGGGCAATAAGGTGAACTAATCCTTGCTACCAAGTTTCAACCTTGGAACTCACCCAAAATTCCTTTCACGTTCCTTGAATAAGCCAAATATCTCATTTTTAATATTTTCCAATCATTGAATGCATGTGTGAAGTTGGTGTGAAAGGTGACTTCATGTAGTTATTGGAGCATGGGGATGATTTTACTTTTGGACAATTATGTCACAAGTGAGAAGTTAGTCTGTAGCAATCATGAGTCCTTTCTTCTAATGTTAGAGGTAATGTTAGTTGTATTTTCACCATTTTCTCATATCCCTTGGAGTCAACCCTCATTCTCTCATAGTTTTCATGTAGAGATACCTTATACAGAGCTCTCCATTGTTGTTCATAACTTTTGGAAACTGTGTATAACCCATAAATTCAAATTTGGAGCTAGGAAAATAGATTTGGAAAGGAAAAATGATGTCTAGAAGTGCCAGAGAGGTTGGGAAAGCTAGGAACCCTTAACCCTTGAGTTTTATTGTTGTTACATGCTTGGGAAGCCACAAACTAGGGCTGCAAGAATTTCTTCAACAACATTTATCAGGTTGGTCTTCTTCTATTTACAAACATGAAGCACTTGGTAAGATGGATGTCCCAAGAGAACCGTGGATCAATGAAGGGGATGCCTGATCCAAGAAGGGTGTTGTGTTGGGCAGGTATTGTGGAATCCAAGGATATGAGAGCTAAGTGGGACCCTTGTAGAGATTTGTATGAGAATTTGACTAAGCATAGAGATAATATCATGTTGTATGCTAAGAGAAAGAATCCTATAGGTGTTTCCTTCAACCTTGTGGACTCATATCTAGGATTGGGGTGGCATCTTAGAAGAAAGCATATATGCTTGATAGAGTGCCTATTGTCCCTAGGAAATTTAACTAAATTTTGGTCTCTAAGTTTTGGGAGCTCGGTCGAGGTGTGAACAGAACTGCGATGGAGCGGGTGTGGAAATGGAAAGCTCCGAAATTTTGGGCAGTTTTTAGGGAAACATTAAATGTTTGCAGTGAGTTAGTTAGAAAGGTTGTCCACTTATGGGTAGTGGGTGCGATATGTAAAATCAACCAGTAGAGAATTTAAAAAGGTAAAGGGTTGGGATTAATGGGTTTCAAAAGATAAGATAGAGCTGGTCAAGGTCAAGTTTTGGTAAAGTATGTAATATTCTATACTCTAATATGAAGGATGGATAAGAGTCACGAATGTAATGTACTGTCGATCCACAAGCTATGTGCGTGGATGTAATATAATGGTGTTTTTGGAGATATGTTTGTAGGTTGTGTGCACAGACCAAAGTGTTAGAGACACAAATCATGCCAAATGAAGAGCGATTTTGTGGTTTTCTCCTGTATGGGTTTCCATGTTAAATTATTCATGTCGATTAGTGTATGTGTTGGTTGTAGAGCCTAATCTTCCAGATGCAGAAATATTATTCAGTTTTGATTGTAACCCAGGAGTACTGTATTTCCCCTATAAAATAAAGCATTGTAAAACAACTAAGTATGGTGTTGTATTGTATCAGAAGAGAGACTATGAGAGCGTGAAGAGGAAGTGCAACAATTTTTCTACAGGGTGTATCCCTTCATCTTTTTGGACTGTAATAAAAGGACTGACAATTTCTTTATGGACGTAGCCCATCGTTTGGGTGAACCATGTTATATCTGTGTCTCTCTGTAATGTTTTAATGTTTTTTTCATCTTGTTTATTGATTTAAATGTATATCTGTTATTTCTATGCGGTCCTATTTTCTAACAATTGGTATCAGAGCCAAAAGGTCTATTTGGTTGGTAAAGTCGCAGGAAATAAGGGTTCATAGTTTGAGTGGGAGAAATGGCGGAAGAAGGAAAGTTTAGGGTCGAGAAATTTAATGGCCAAAACTATCAGTTATGGAATATTCAAATGGAGGACTATCTGTACTAGAAGGATCTGTACCTGTCGTTGGGCGGAAAAGAAAAATAGCCAACGGCTATGAAGGATGAAGAATGGGAGGTTCTTGATAGAAAGACACTGGGAACAATACAGCTATGCCTGGCTTCATCGATGGCCTTCAATATTTCGAAAGAAAAAAAAACAGAGGGTGTGATGAGTGCATTGAGTAAGCTCTGCGAAAAACCCTTGGCTTCTAACAAGGTATTTTTAATGAAGCGTTTATTTAATATGAAGATGTCAGAAGGTGGATCTATTTCTGACCATTTAAATGAGTTTAATACACTTACCAGTCAGTTAAGTTCTTTAAAAGTGAACTTTGATAATGAGGTTAGGGCTCTTCTGATCTTGTGCTCATTGCCAAAAATCTAGAATAGCTTGGTCATGGCTGTAAGTAACTATGTTCCTAGTTCAAACACTCTTAAGTTTGATGATGTTGTTGGCGTTATTCTTAGTGAGGAAATGCGAAGAAAAATCACAGGTGAGACATCAGGTAATGCATTGACCATGGAGAGCATAGGGAGACAAAACAAGAGAGGAAGGAGCCCAGGAAATCACAGAAAGTCTAAAAATGGAAGATCTAAGTCTAGATTCGGAAAAATAGAGTGTTGGAACTATGGTAAGAAAGGACATCTGAAGAAAGACTGCAGAGCTCCAAATAAAAAAGGAGACAGATAGCAAGAGACTACTCAAAAAGAGAATGTAGTAGGTGATGTGTTACAAGATGCTTTGATTCTTGCATTAGATAATACTGGTGATTATTAGGTAGTATATTCAGGGGCTTCATGTCATACTACACCCCATAGGAAATTCTTTCATGATTATGTTCAAGGTGATTTTGGGCATGTGCTATTGGGGGATGATGAACCATGTAAAATTGTTGGAAAGGGTAAGGTACAAATTAAGTTAAATAATGGAAGTGAATGGATACTAAAGGATGTAAGGCACATTCATGCTATGAAAATAAATCTGATCTCAACAGGGCAGATGGGAGATAGCTGATGTTTGTCTACATTTGGAGAAACGTGGTGGAAGATCACTAAAGGATCAATGGTAATTGCAAAAGGAGATAGTATAGGTAGGTTATATTTATGTCCTCATAATACTGATTATTCTATCTCTGTAGCTTCCACAAAAATAGGTGCAGCATTGTGGCATCATAGGCTTGGCCACATGAGTGAGAAGGGGATGCAGATTCTCCACTCAAGGAAACGGCTTCCTGATTTGAAGCAGGTAAGTTTGGAATTATGTGAGAACTGTGTTTATGGAAAACAAAAGAGATTTATATTTCTCAGGCTTGGGAAACAAAAGAAGAGTGAAAAGTTAGGGCTTTTCCATACAGATGTATGGGGACCACCTCAGGTACAATCTCTTGGTGTCTCTCGTTAATATGTTATTTTTATTGATGATGCAACTAGAAAAACTTGGGTTTATTGCATTAGACAAAAATATGATGTGTTTGATACTTTTAAGAAGTGGAAATATTTGGCTGAGAATGAGATAGGAAAAAGGTTGAAATGTCTCAGATCTGATAATGGAGACAAGTATTGCAGCAAGGAGTTTGACAGTTACTGTTCACACAATGGGATTCACAGAGAGAAGAAAGTCCCTGGAACACCCCAAGAAAATGGTGTGTTAGAAAGGATGAACAGAATGATCATGGAGCATGCAAGGTGTATGAGATTGCATGCAGGGTTGCGCTTATAGTTTTGCGTTGATGCTATAAACACTGTTGTTTATTTAATAAACAGAGGGCCTTCAAGCGCTTTGGATGGTGGCATTCTAGAGGAGGCATGGATAGGTAAACATGTAAGATACTCATTTCTAATAACTTTTGGTTGTGAAGCATTTGTCCATATTGATAAAGATGATAGAACAAAGCTTGAGGCTAAATCCAAGAAATGTACCTTTGTTGGATACAGGGTTGATGATTTTGGTTATCACTTATGGGATCTTAAAAATCGCAAAATCATTAGGAGTAGAGATGTAGTATTCAATGAAAAGTTCATGTACAAAGATCAGTTGTGGGAAAAGAAAGAAGAAAAAGAAAACATAGAGTACACAATGCTTGATGAAATCAAAGAAAATGAAGTTCCAAAGGCACCAGAAAATCAATAGCAGTAGCACGTACCTGAAACTCCTGCAACTGTAAGAAAGTCTATCAGGTTAAGTTGACCCCCTGAAGGATTCTCTCCTTCAATGTATTATTTATTGATGACTGATTCTGGTGAACTAGAATGTTTTGAAGAATAAATGTAGGTAGAAACTAGAAAGAAGTGGGAGCAAGGCATGGATGAGGAGATGGACTCATTGGTAAGAAACCATACTTGGGATCTTGTTAAGTTTCCTACAGAAAAAAGGGCATTGCAGAATAAATGGGTTTACAGGTTGAAGGAAGAAGATGGATGAAAGAAGTGGTACATGGCTAGAATTGTTGTAAAGGGGTTTGCACAAAATAAAGGTATATACTTTGATGAAATATTTTCTCCTCTAGTTAAATGACTTCAATTAGAACTATTTTAAGTCTAGTGGTGGTAGAATATTTGCATCTTGAACAGTTAGATGTAAAAATGACCTTTCTCCATGGGGATTTGGAGGAAGAGATTTATATGCATTAGCCACAAGCGTATGAGGTCAAAGGGAAGGAGAATTTGGTTTGTAGGTAGAAGAAGAGATTGTATGGCCTAAAGCAAGCTCCAAGGTAGTGGTATTTAAAATTTGATAAGTTTATGGCAGAACAAGGTTATGATAGATGTCATTCTAACCACTGTGTTTATTTCAAGAGGCTAGATAACAGAAGATATATTATCTTGTTATTGTATGTGGATGAAATGCTTGTTGCATGGTATAACATGCAAGATATAAATGTGCTCAAAAGAAAACTAGCTAAATCATTTGTGATGAAGGATTTGGGTGCTACAAAGCAAATCCTTGGTATGAGAATAACAAGAGACAGGAAAAATCACAAATTGACGTTGTCTCAAGGTGAGTACATAGAAAAGGTGTTGCAAATGTTTAGAATGCAGAATACAAAACTAGTCAGTACACCTTTGGCAAGCCATTTCAAACTAAGCAAGGATATGTGTCCAGATACATAGGAAGAGAAAGATTACATGTCTAAGATTCCATATTCATCAGCGGTTGGGAGCTTGATGTATGCCATGGTGTTCACAAGACCAGATATTGCATATGTAGTAGGATTTGTGAGCAGGTATATGAATAATCTAGGTAAAAAGCATTGGAAATCAGTATAGTGGATTCTCAGGTATTTGAGAGGTACCACTTCTCATGCATTATGTTTTGGAGGTTCAGACACTGTTCTACAGGGATATGTTGATGCAGATATGGCTGGTGATAAAGACAGTAGGAGGAGCACCACATGGTATGTGTTTACTGCAGGTGGAACAACAATAAGTTGGATTTCAAAACTGCAACAGGTTGTTGCACTTTCAACAATGGAAGCAGAGTATGTTGCTTCTACAGAGGCTAGTAAGGAGATGATTTTGGTTGTAGAGGTTCATGGAAGAATTGGGTAAGAAACAGGAGAATAGTAGGTTGTACAATGACAGCTAGAGTGCCATTCATCTTGCAAAGAACTCAGCCTTTCACTTGAGGACTAAACATATACAACTCAAGTACCACTTCATAATATTTGTTATAGATGAAGAACTATTAAAACTGGAAAAGATACATACTAGCCAAAATCCTGCAGACATGTTGACAAAGGTAGTAACCAAAGAGAAACTGAGTTCGTGCTTGGTTTTTGTTGGCCTTCAAGCATGAAGGTGGAAAGAAGAAATTTTCCAAGTCCAAGGTCTAGAGCATAGTCCAGCAAGTGCAGTAGCGGTGGAGTTGCTGTGATCAATATCCAAGTGGGATATTGTTGGTTGTGGAGCCTAATCTTCCATATCCAAAGATATTATTAAGTTGTGATTGTAACCCAGGAGTACTGTATTTACCCTATAAAAGAAAGCATTGTAAAACGACTGAGTATGGTATTGTATTGTATTGGAAGAGAGACTGAGAGCATGAAGAGGAAGTGCAGTGGTTTTTCTATAGGGTGTATCCCTTCATCTTTCTGGACTGTAATAAAAGGACTGGCAATTTCTTTGTGGACGTAGCCCATCATTTGGGTGAACCACGTTATATCTGTGTCTCTCTGTAATGTTTTAATGTGTTTTGCATCTTGTTTATTGATGTAACTGTATATCTGTTATTGGTCTGCGGTCCTATTTTCTAACAGTATGCTCATTTTCATGTGATATTTCATGATTTGTTGTGACCGATAATACGTATGTTTATGCATAAGTAAATGAAATGATAATGCTTGAATGAGTTGGTGAACATGATTAAGATTGTATTGAGTTGTAATATGTTGTTGTTTTAGTTATACATCGATGATGATTTATCTGTCAGCACTGTTGGGTTTTCTGTTGAGTATTGACATGGAAATATCCCCTTTTATCAATATGAAAACCCGATTCCTACAATCCCTATAAGTATCTCAGGTGAGAATTCACTTGTGTCATAGGTATTTCTGATGGGGTTATGCCCTGTTTATCTGGTACATTGGGTTTTGTTGGTCCAGTTGGAAGGTTTTGTTGGTCCAGTTGGAAGGTTGAACCTAGGTTAGTTGAATTGATCCAATAAATGGTTCTATTTCGGGGATCGGGATCATCGTAAATGGGATATGTTTGGGCACTCAACGAAGCCTAATATTTAGGATTGGGTAGACCAGAAATATTCAGAATTTGCACAAGAATAAAGTAAGGTGCCATGGATGACTCCATGGGAATGGTTAGGAAGGTACGTTTATTCTGATATCCATGAGATTTTATTTAGTGAATTCCCTGTTATATTGTATGAATGGTGGGAAAGACTAGTGCTTTAGAATAAATTTTTTCAAGGCGGAGAACCTAGGGGTTGGATTACTCAATTGATCCGCTGACTAGAGAGTGTTAGTAATACCATCTCTAGAGATGTTGAATTATAGGTTGATATTAATTTAGAAGGATGTATCAATAAGATCATTGTGGATACTATTAAGTCATAGAGAAAAGCTGAGAGATGTTTCTTTCGAGGTCCTAGAGGGAGATACTTAAAATCCTTAAAACTATGGATTAAAATGTTGGTATGTTAAAAATAAATCTTATTGATGGGGTATTGTTACAGAGACAAACTTCCTATGGATTGCAGTGTACCACAACAAACAACTTTGACACTAGAAATCAATCTTTCCTAATATGCAAGAGAAACCAAACATCTAACACTAAGGGATACCAAATCGTACCTTGTTCCGGACGGTTGAAGTAGATCCCCATTGAGATTTCCAATTCACTCTAGTATTAGAAATCCACTCTCAACAACAAAAAACAAGACAAGCATGGTCTATAATAGTGTGTTAGACCTACTCTAGAATATATATTCAATAATGAATAAACAATTAAACACATCCATGTATTCAATATTCATATTCAATTGCACATAATTGGACATGAAAATATATTTCTATTAATAAAATCATATATTACAATAGTAAAAACCTCTATCGACGTGTCTATGAACCGAATAAATCGAGTCCTCCACCTTGGCCTCCACCACCTCAATCCTCCATCTCTTGATAGAAATCTCATAAGAAAAAGAAAGCTTGGGAAGAACACAAAGTGCTCCAAAGGGACAAAGGGATGCAGACTCAAGTATATGCAAATTCTAGCAACAATGGACTATATTTTACTTGCTCTTCAATTCCTCCCCTTCAATGTATCCAAGGGGTTCCTTATATAGCAATCCAAAAGGGTAATGGAGGGTCAAATGTGAGCCTTCTCAAGGAATTTGGAAGGTCAAGAGTCAATTTATTCAAACTCACATGAGGAAAACTCCAAAAATATTTGGAATTATGCACACATACCGATGTACGTGGGTTTGAGGTCAAAATTCACATGTACACGTGAGTATGGGATTTAAAGTCACGTACAACAATAAACATGGGTTTTTAAGGGATGATCCTAGAACATCAAAGGATAATACAAGTATATGGGGTATAAAGAGTCTAGAAAGGGACAAGGAAGGCCATAAATATGTGATCAACCATGTGTGGTAAAATCAGGTATAATAGATGTCCCCTAATGTATGAGGTCGAGGGGGTAAAATGATGGCCAAAATACATTATAAAATCCATCCTAGAATTGGAGTAATGAATACCCAGGTGGAAGAACTAGCCACTCATCAGTATAATACAATAACCAATCTTTGTATATGGCTACAAATACATATAGCAGTCCTGGATACATAAGAGTACAATGGCCATGAATAGACATGATATACACAATGTGACATGTGTGGTCACCGCCACGTACAATATAAAATAGTACCTTGTCCCGAACGGTTGAAGTAGATCCCTGTTGAGATTTCCAATTCACTCTAGTATTAGAAATCCACTCTCAACAACAACAAACAAGACAAGCATGGTCTATAATAGTGTGTTAGACCTAATCTAGAATATATATTCAATAATGAATAAACAATTAAACGCATCCATGTATTCAATATTCATATTCAATTGCACATAATTGGACAGGAAAATATATTTCTATTAATAAAATCATATATTACAATAGTAAAAACCTCTATCGACGTGTCTATGAACCAAATAAATCGAGTCCTCCACCTTGGCCTCCACCACCTCAATCCTCCATCTCTTGATAGAAATCTCATAAGAAAAAGAAAGCTTGGGAAGAACACAAAGTGCTCCAAAGGGACAAAGGGATGCAGACTCAAGTATATGCAAATTCTG
This sequence comes from Pseudotsuga menziesii, assembly GCA_001517045.1. NCBI lineage: Eukaryota > Viridiplantae > Streptophyta > Pinopsida > Pinales > Pinaceae > Pseudotsuga > Pseudotsuga menziesii. Next base: position 24,556 of record LPNX011172263.1, on the reverse strand, counting down.
GCAACAATGGACTATATTTAATTTGCTCTTCAATTCCTCCCCTTCAATGTATCCAAGGGGTTCCTTATATAGCAATCCAAAAGGGTAATGGAGGGTCAAATGTGAGCCTTCTCAAGGAATTTGGAAGGTCAAGAGTCAATTTATTCAAACTCACATGAGGAAAACTCCAAAAATATTTGGACTTATGCACACATACCGATGTATGTGGGTTTGAGGTCAAAAATCACATGTACACGTGAGTATGGGATTTAAAGTCACGTACAACAATAAACATGGGTTTTTAAGGGATGATCCTAGAACATCAAAGGATAATACAAGTATATGGGGTATAAAGAGTCTAGAAAGGGACAAGGAAGGCCATAAATATGTGATCAACCATGTGTGGTAAAATCAGGTATAATAGATGTCCCCTAATGTATGAGGTCAAGGGGGTAAAATGATGGCCAAAATACATTATAAAATCCATCCTAGAATTGGAGTAATGAATACCCAGGTGGAAGAACTAGCCACTCATCAGTATAATACAATAACCAATCTCTGTATATGGCTACAAATACATATAGAAGTCCTGGATACATAAGAGTACAATGGCCATGAATAGACATGATATACAAAATGTGACATGTGTGGTCACCGCCACGTACAATATAAAATAGATCAGAATCTCCAAAGTTGATGAAGACATACAATGGATCAAGATATCCATAATAGCTAAAGATATCTGGTATACACTGGAATCAAATCATGAGAGCTGGAATCTCATGAACACTGGCACGATCAAGGAGGTAACATATATGGAATGGCACCGAGCTGGAAGGTCTTCTACATGAACCACTAGGAGTACATGTCCTACTATGTGAATAGATGTGTCGAGGTAAAACATAGTATTCCATCATCTGATTACCGATCATTGATGTATACCATTAACAAACACAAGATCACACACTATTAATGAAAATGGGAATCAAGGTACAAAGTGCAAGCTAACAATTGTGAATAGATATGTTTAGGTCAAACACTTGGAAGAATCCACTGATTAGGGGACATTGATGTATTCCCAAAACTGTTGATGGCGAGAGAACCTACCAATGATGACTGTAAGTCTCAAGGAAGTCAAATGAATCTAGAATCCTATTCCAAAATAAATGATCTGATGTCGATGGAATGGAATCCACTGGAAGGAGGGAATTAAGGCATCCCCCATCAACCAACATGAGGTACTCAACAACGTTTTATAATGTTGAAGAACGAGATGTGCACGAACCGGTAATAGTATTGGGAATGAGTGACATGCAAAGTCAATATAACTGAGGAATGGCCGACTCAGGATTCAACTTCCTTCTAACAAGAGCATAAAGGCAAGTGGTGATTGAAGGTAGATAGCATGGACTCAATATGCAAACTGGGACATCTCTATGCCACAGGAGGCATCAATAAAGGCTCCATAGGGACTAGAAGCTTAACTAGTTGGTGGAGATAAACTCAGAGTAACAAGTACAGCTCCTAAAGTCAAACTAATAACCCAACCAACTGATGTAATATACAGTGCTCTATTTGAAGGTGACATAACTTAATTGCTGCCAAAGATAACATCTTTCCCTTTCCGGATTTTTGGTCTTTTTTATTCTTTTTGGACTTTTTCAGATATTTTGAAAAGCTTGAAAAAGAATAAAAGTGCTTTATACATTAGAGGAAATTTCAATTTAAAATGGTCCTTCCAAAAATAATACAAATTCCATGTCATCATGTATTAGCCAATCAAAATTATTTAAAATTCAAACAGGGAGCACCTCTTAAATATTTTTTTAATATAAATTTGGGAATAGGTATCATAAAAAAAACTACTTTTTTTGTTTGTATTTTCGACATATCTCCCTGTGTTTTTACTCAAACTTCGATCGACGAAGCTAGTTGGATGCGGAAGTAAATTCCACATCCAATGAGTTCCCACTCAGCATACTTTGACAGGCTCCGCTATCCCAAAAACAAGAAATACCTGAAAAACATGATGATGATGTCATCATCATATTTTTTCAGGTATTTCTTGTTTTTGGGGTAGAGGGGCCCATCAAAAGTATTCCGAGTGGGTACTCATTGGATGCTAAATTTGATTCCACGTCCAACAAGCTCTCCCGATCGAAATTTGAGTAAAAACACAAGGAGATATGTCGAACATACGAACAAAAAAGTAGTTTTTTCTTTTCTTCCTCCACAATTAGTAAATATTATTTTGACTATTATTTTATTAATTTTCCTTGGGAGGCCCATTTTGAGTTGAAATTTCCTCTAATGGTACAAATATAGGAGGAGACAAGTGTCAGGGGGCAATCAAACTAGTTCCAAGCAGTGGAACATGCCTATGCTCAATGCAAGGATATATGTGCAGGATAACGACACTCGGGGATGGTCTCCTCCTGGTAAAAAGGGATGATCAAGATGCAAAAGATATGTAAAAAAGGATCTACTTTGCTAGATATGAGATAATATCGGGCTATATGGCTGATAACTTAAAGTCAAGGAGTTGACATAAATCTCAAGAAGGCAAGCAAAACTCATGAAAATGCAATTACAACTTGATATATACAAGGGAGTCCCAGGGAAATGGCTAGCATAAAGTTCAATAGGAGAATGAAGCTCTTGCTCAAAGACATGGAGGGACTAAAAAGGACTCCCACAACCTAAAGGATAAATTTCGGCATGGGCACGAAACACAATATGGGATCTAACTAGCATACCCATGTCTGAGAAAGCTCTACCAGTCACACAACGCCACTTCTAAAAGCAACAAGAAGGTTCTGTGACATCATGGAATGGGTTCATACATAAGGTTAAGATGAAACAGTCATAAGGTCATGCAAAATGTAGGTGGATGTGAAATCCTAACCTATATGCCAGTTTAGACATGATACCTGTCATAGACATGAACGAGTCAAAGTATCGATTAAACTGCACTCAAAACAAGCTCCTACGACATCATATTAGTCCAAACGGTCCAAACTGGTCAGAAATGGTTAAAAACTATAGGAAGTGGGTAAAAATTTCAAAACAAATTCTATAAAATAGTGAAAAATAAAAAAAATTCATACCATTTTGAAAATTCACCCACAATAGTGCATTTGTATCCAGAATATCAAGAGCTAATTCTGGGAGCATCGTCCAACGAAATCACTCCGCGTTTGGTCTAGGTAATTACCCAAGTCCTTCTCTTTCACTTTCATGCAATTTTTTTTTAATTTTAGAGGTCAAATTTTTTGTTTAGGCCACCCCAAAATGTGCATTTTGTCCCATGCAGAAATTGGGTCTTTTTCTGCATATAGGGCTGGGTATAAATGAAAAAGACCATGATACCCATGTACATACATAGCTATTCTGAAAACAATCGCGTACAAGGCCGCAAATGTGATTTTCAAAGGCAAATTGAGTTATTAAATATTTTTGTATTTTTTCATATATGAAATCAAAAGACATGTTTTTGGTGTGACGACGCATAATGAAACTCTGTCATGTACATGTAGATGTGGGACCACGATAGCCAGAATGATTTCCTCATCATCGATGGAGGGGAAGAGGTGATGGGATAATGGGTGTGGATGCGGAGTGGATGCTCCAAAGAATCCACACAAACTTTGTTCGCTTGACATAGAGGGTTCCCATGGCACAAGTCGAGGACTTTCTTGAGGCCATGCAGCATCAGGTGGTTGAGGTAACATGGGCATGGGTTTGATTATTTCACCATATAGATAAAGTCATGGTATGCTACTATGATCAACACCCTACTCCACCTCAGGCTTAGAGACTTGGGTGTATATTTTATATGACCGTGTAGTATATTTTGGTGGTTTGGATGCCCAAATTTTGTTTATGACACTTATGTATTATGATGTCACCTTTTTTGACTTAATGAAAAATATTTATGATGATCAATTTTTATTCTATTTATATGTGTAAAATGTGTTTGTGAAATAAATTCCAATCTAGTACATAGTTAGCATATGCATCAACAACTTGATTAAAATTTCTTGGAATGTTAATGTATGTTATACTCTCAAATTTCCATTCTAGCATATTAAACGCAAGAATCTTTGTAACAATGTTAGATCACTAACACGATACAATCCATTAAGTTGTGAGACCACTAACTGCGAATCAAGAAATACCTCAAGAGAAAGAACACCATGTGAAATGGAATCTCGCAATAACTCAATCATGACACTATATTCAACAACATTGTTTGATGAAGGCTGTAAACATATTCCTCCTGAAGACAACACTTGACCCGTAGGAGTATAGATCACCCAAGCAGTCGAAGCTGGGTTTTGAGTGTGGCGGCTAGCACCATCAACGAATCCTATGTAAATGGAAGAATACATCGACATCTTCCATAACAAACAAAAGCTAATCAACAAACGTGATCACCAGAAGAAGACCTAACTATGCAATGCAAAAAACATACAATAATATAAAAAAATTCATCCCTAGATTAAGATCATGCATAGTATTTTTTAAGATAGATCCCATTTCTAGGCTCTGCCAAGGCTGTCCCTTCATAATCCACCAACTCATAGACACCTTTCTCTAAGACACACTTAACCACATAAGGACCATTCCACATTGGGTTAAAATTCCCTTCCCCCAAGGGTTCCTTAGCTTGATCCCACAAAAGGGCCAAGTCACCTTCACTAAACCTCCTAGGACAGACAGACTTATCGTACTGGACCTTAACGCAATGCTTGTTAACCTCAAGAGACACTAAAGCATCTCAAAGCTGCTCATCAAGATGCTCAAAGTGGACCAGACGTTCTTCCAAGGCAGAAGTCTCTGGTAAAAGCTCCATGACTATCTTTAAAGAAGGGATTTCACATTCAACCAGTAATACTGATTCCACCCCATGCACAAGCTGATAGGGAGAAAAATTGGTGGAAGTATTGACTACAGTTCTATAGGCCCACAAAGCAGGATACAACATGGTAAGCTAGTTATTCTTTCTATGTGCGATGGTTCATTGGAGAATGGACTTAAGTGACTTGTTCACTTCTTTGACCTATCCATTTGCTTGAGGATAATAAGAAGAGGAATGCTCTTGCTTATACAATAACTTCAAAGACAACCCTTCCATCATGTTTTTTATCTAAAAGTGCTTGCCATGGTAAGTGACAAGCTCCCTCGGAATGCCAAACCAGGTGATAATCTGGTTAAATGAAAAATGGACAGCTGTTTCACCATCATATTTCATAGTGGGAATAGCCTCTTCCCATTTCTTGAAATAATCCACAGCCACAATAATATGATGGCTCCCCCTAGCCGAAGTTGGGTTACAATCCATAAAATCGATCCCCCACTTGGTGAAGGGACCGACGATGATAATAGGATGCAAAGGGGATAGATGAGAATGCATGCTACGTGTAAACACCTAGCAATGGTGGCACCTCTTGACTGCATTAACACAATATTTAAAGATAGATGACCAAAAATAACCTGCTCTCAAAACTTTTTGGGCTGTAGAAATCCCAAATAAAGGACCACCACACGCCCCTCCATGGAAATCATTAAGCATGACCTCATCTTCCTCATTATTTAATAAATTAAATAAAATGGAATCAACCCCACAGCAGTACAAAGTATCATCCACTATGAGGTAGTTCTTCACTACATTACATAGTCGTTGCCGCTCATCTCACGAGAGGTGAGTAAGAACCTTCAATGTTTGCAAATAAACAATAATATCTTGATACCAAGGGTTCATGGTTTATATGAGAAAGATATGCTCATCAATAAGAGAATCCTCATGAACCTCTTTTTCATCCAAATTTGGAAAATATGATATGAGATCAGCAAAGATTAATGATTTCTTTGATTTTTCCAAAACAAACTCGAGATCAAACTCTTGCAATATCACAATCCATTTATTATACTTTCCCCCAATCATCCTTCTAGTGAGGATGAATTGTAATGGATTAATGTAAGCTATGACCAAATTTTGGCGAAGGAGGATGTAATTCCTCAAACGCTGAATCGCATGGATGGTGGATAAGGCCAGCTTCTCAAAATGGGTATAAGAAGTTCTGCATAAATAAGGTTTCAGCTAAGATAGTATATGACATGCTCATGGAACTCCTCATCCTATTGAACCAATAGCATACCAACCATCTCTTGATACACGACCACATAAATAAAAAATTCATGGCTATAGTTTGGTGGACTAAGCATGGGGGCCAATGCCAAGGATTTCTTAAGAGCATAGAAAGACTCTTGGGCTCACTCATCCTAATAAAAAGGGGTGTCTTTCTTCAACAAATGCATGAATCCTTTAGTCAAATTGGAAAAATTGACTACGAACCTTCACATGAATTTCACCATACCTTGTAAACATTGAAGATATTGAATGTTACGCGGGGGAGACAATTGAAGTATTTCCTCAACCTTCAAGGGATCTACTCTAATACCCTCCTTGGACACGAGGAATCCTAGTAAATGAACAAACTTCACACAAAAGATTCACTTATGAGTATTTAACTGAATTTATAATCACGACATCTTTCGAAAACTAATCATCAATGATAAGGATGATGCACCCTCAAATGAGAGTGAGCAGCTAGATCATCCAAATATACTTCAATAATATTTTTGTGATCATGGAAGGAAAAGGTCATGGCCCATTTAAATGTAGTTCTGATGTTTTTAAGGCTGAACAAAATCTTTCGATATGCAAAAGTTCCCCAGTGACAAATAAATGCAGTTTTATGTTGGTCCTCGGGTTTAATCTATATCTGATTCTATCTGGAAAATCCATCCATAAAATAAAAGACCTCACTTCCCACACACTCATCCAAAATTTGATCAATAAATGGTGTAGGGAAATTATCTTTAGGATAGGCTCTATTTAAATCATGAAAATCAGTCCATATTCGGATCACTCCCTACTTCTTATCCACCGAAACGGGATTTGAAACCCACTACATACAAGGAATGGGATAGATAAAACTAGCTTTGAGAAATTTCTCTATCTATGCTTTAATAGCGGGCACTTTCCTAGGATTCACAGTATGCAAACATTGTCAAACTGGTTTGCATCCAGATAGGTTTTTATTTCATGTTCGACAATGCGAGGGTCTATTCCCTACATTTCCTCGTATGTCTAGAAAAAACATCATGAAATTATTTGAAAATATTGGTATACTCTTTAATCTCGTTGAGGGAACAATCTGCCCCAATGTAAACGTTCTCAATCTTAACAGGATCACAAGAAATATTGATAGGTATCGTTGGTGATAGGTTAGCCATGTTCCCTTCAGCAATCTGACTAGGAGAGCTTAATGGGACCACATGGATACCAAATTTCTTGCTTAGAATCTCCCTAAAGTCATAACACTCTAAACAATCAAGATTAGGGAGGAAATACGATCTATGGTGCAGCTCTTCCCAACATTGTTCTATCCCAGACATAGCCTCAAGAATAGCTTCATCGGCCAGAAAAATATCATCAAGGAAGTCTTGAGAGTGAGATGAATCTGCTTCCCAAGTAGACAACACATAAGGTTCCTCCTCCTCCATTTGTGAAGAGGAAGGACTAGGCTCTACAACATGATCAATATTCACTTGATACACCACCAATGTTGTAGGAAACAACACGTCCATATCAACAGGTATAGAATTATCACTCGAGGTACTCGATGAAGGAAGAATCCAAGGATCCTCCATATGAGAGGTGAAAAATGAGATTGAATTCAACAAGGTCATAGCCCTACAAATACTAGAACCAATCATAATAATGGGGGCAGGAAAACTAAAGGTTCCCATAAGAGAAGGATACATACCCACACCCACATTCTCAGTTGTTGGCTGAGAATGATTGATAATCGGGATAGAAGCTCTCGATGATGTTTTCACACTCTGATTCTGGAATTTTTTTTTATCAATAGTAATGATCTTCCCATTCAATGGAAAGTAAATCACTCAAAATAGGGAAGAGGCTACATCTTGCATATTGTACATCTAGTTCCTACCCAACAAAATATTGTAGTCAAGAGACGCATCAACCACCTCGACCTAGATCACAACAGTCTTCCCCCCCAATTGGACCTCTAGGGAAGGAAGTATACTGTGCGGCTGGAATGATATTCCATCAAAAGAAGTCAACATGTTTGCATATTTATATAACGTGGGAGAACCTAAGCCCTTCCAAAAATCCAAAGACATCACAGAAGTGGCAACGCCTTCATCAATCACAGTGTGCATGATGGTGTTAATCAAACACTCTACATGAATCAGAAGAGACACGTAGTAAGGCAAGTGAGACTGGGTTCCATGAGTCTCAAATTTGGTCACGGAAGGAGAGATATCATCACCAACCCCAAGAGCAGACAACAAGGCCTTTCTTTACAAAGGACAAGCCTAAAGTACTTCTAATGCAGACATCGCACAAGGAATCTAGCCCAAATCCTTAACAATTTAATAGTTCTAAGCATCTCAAGCATTAGGATTGTGCCTCGAGCACTTCAAGACTCCCTTAGGAATGAGAGGAGGAAATTCACGTTTATCTGTAGGATTTTCAATTCACAAAGAGATCTCAGGTGGATCAGGTTCTTTCCCAAGGTCTAGTTATGATGAAACATAGTCTTTCACACGCGTCACAACACTAGTATTTTTCACCATGTTGATGCAACCGTGACCACTAGCGGCATTCGACGGGTTTTGAGTTCCACTAGACGCATAGCCAGGATCCATGGTCCTTGTTGATCCTAGATTTGTTACCATTTTTGGTAGATAAATTACTCATTTAAACACATATTTTATTATCTTTTGTATGTTTTATGTCACGTAGATCATTATTCAACCTTAGGTATGAGTGTTTTTAAGGTTTATATAAAATTATTTTATTATTATCATTTTTATGGTTTTATTAATTAAAAATAACATTATTAAAATGCATTTGATGTATTAATTGGTTTGTATAATTGTTTGCAGGTTTTATAATCTTTTTGGGCCAAGTTCATACGCAAAACGCATTCATCCTGCTTTTCACACAGCATGTCCAGCTCGGCGTCCAGCTCGTCATTCAGTCCGTTGCGTGAAACTCACTGGTGGCTTGCCAGATGTTGAAATGTGTTGCTGTAGACTCCAGTCCTGAAGCGCGCCAGCAAACATAATTTTTTTTCTCCCTATATATATGCCCAGTGTATCTAGCTCACTGTCCAGCTCACTATGCAGCTCACCTTCCAACTTGTTAACCAGATCACACGATGTTGATAACCGATTTCAAGCATTAAAACATTGGAACAGTCTGCAGACCATTTTGTTGTCCATGCTCCTAGGTGATAGCATGATGATCAGTCTAGAAGGATCGTTGATGCGTTGATTTTTGCCAACACTAAGATGTTCACTTCCCACACATTCAAAGGATGGAGTGTCTTCAGTCTAGAAGGATCGCTCGTGGCCTCCTCTGCTTGACTCCAAGCTACCAATAGTTTGCATGTTTAAAGAATAGAACGACCTACATTCTAGAAGACCCACCGTGTTCGCTGCCCTTGCTCGCCACCATTCCAAAGTCACACTGAAGAAGGATTCGTGCACCACATATGAATAGCTATGATGCTGAAGAAGGAACCTGTGCATATGTTGTCCAGTGAAAAGAACCAAACTCGCAGGGAAGAAGGTAGATGCTTATGCACTATCTTGTGATTAATTAAATGTCCCTTATAGTCGAGTAAATTTAGAGAGAAGTCGACCACTAAAGGGTTGACTTGCTCATCTCTATAAATCATTATGTAAACACTAGTAGAAAATGAGAAATTAATGACTAAAATCAGGCTATAAACGACTATTTTTGAGTTGGTGACTAATAGTAGCAAATTTCCACTATCTTATAGCTAGTCGTATTTCACTAGTCATTAATAGCTTGACTTAGTAGTCATTGATTTAGTCATTGATAGATAATTATTTAGTAATTGATAGTCAATGATTTAGTCATTGATGGTTAATGATTTAGTCATCGATTTAGTCACGGATTTAGTCATTGATTGCAACCATTAATGACCAAATATACAACTAAATAAACTACTAGATGTTAATATATTAATGACTAAGCTAAATACGACTAAGATATGGGAAATTAGCTACTAATAGTCGTATATATGCGAATTTAGTCATTTTTGTAGTCACAAATTTATGATAGGGCACGGAGGAATCGAACCACCAACCTCCTGCCTATAATTAGGCAGATGCTCTACCATTGAGCTAGCACCCTTTAAGAAGTCATTATTGCTTGACAATGATGATATTCAAACAAATTTATGATAGATATCAATCTACAAACTACATAATTATTACTATTACAACTTACCTGTAACTAGTATTTATGATAAACTAATTCCTGAGAGCTATGTACAATTTTCCCAGTAACTAAAGCTAATAAAAATACCACAAATACTCTTACCAAATATATTTAGTGATGAGTACCTCTTCCCATTCTTCATCATTGTCATTCTCATAGTCCAAATAAGAGTCCTTCCTCAAAGTATTTCGAAGTCCAATGCCATCACTGCATAAAAAACAAAGAGTCAAAAACAAAACTTTCCCTCTTGTCTACTGCAATATTAAGAATCCATGAGCTTCAAGGTGTTTCAGATGTTCCTCATCATGGGCTATCAAAATTAAAACACAACCTGTTGCTTTGATAATTAATAAACTTAAAATTATGCAAAGTATATTCACCTTTTCTTTGAGAAGGTTCCATAAAAAGCAGGTCTATGGTTGTGATCAAACTGCAAAAGTTTTATTCTCTTATTATGAAGCCTATTTTATTGTGAAGCCTATTTTATCTTTAAATCAAGTGATAAACATTCTAAGAGCTGGGAAGATTCAAAAACTTATTGCTAATGGAGACTCGACGATTATCATTTGCAAAATTAGAGACTTCACTCCCTATGCACCATATTGTCTTGCAAAAATGATCTCTAGACCTAAAATTCAAAGAATTGGAAGTATTTTGACTTGGGGAATTTTAAGTATTGCAATTATTTAGCATTGAATCATTTACTGTTTCAAAGGTACCATTTTGTATGGAGGAGTTATGCTTTGTGAATCATTATTTCTTGGCTATAAGGGAACCTAATAGTGGATTCAATAATTAAAGAGTCATGTTTCAAATATAAAAAGAAATACCTTGCTCCTACAATGTTGTGTCTTTAGAGAAACCTTTAAAGGGTTGTATATTTGGATTCTAGGTGATGATACTAGTTATTTGAAAGGCAGGACAACTAGTTAAGCATGAATTAAACTTCAAAAACTTGCAAACTATTAGGTATAACAAAATATATATCAGCTCTGTGTTGAGATCTATAGGATCTGAAATAGCTTCCATGATGATTGGACAACAGTTCACAGAGAGAAATCACCATTGATAAGAACTGTACTTTCCTTAGAATGTATGGTCACCTAAAATAAGACTACACTAAAATTTAAATTCTAGTAAGCTTTTGAGATTGACTAAACCAATCGAAAAGGTTGGAGGGATTGGTATTCTACAGTGTTCTTATATTGCACAGTTGCATAAAGGAATATTCTTCTCAAGATTTATGACTTTCAAAATGAAGTAATTTACTTGACCATGAAATGCACATTTATGATGAAGAAAAGGATAGAGAAAATCATGATGAGGTTCATATTCCCCATTTGAAATGCCTACAAGAAACTATTTCTTTGTAAGGGTAATAAAGCATGTCTCCATCTTGCTTGAGTGGAATGTGAAAGTGCCCTACCCTGATTACCTGATTATGAATTAGTTTTAATTTCCAATTCCCTTCAATCCCTATGGCATGTTTACGCCTTCCACTTTGACTCCCCATGTGGGATGTGTTGCTTCTTCAATGGAATATAAGAGCCTCACTAAGACCTGGGTCTCGTATTTTGGTGTGTAGTTATATTTACAAGTACAAAGTTCAAGGTTAATGAAAAATTGTTCAAAACCTACCATTAGTACAACATTATAACATAGGGTATGTTTCTGCAGGAGGATAGAGGCAGGGCAGAGTAGACGGTAAGAGTAAGAGAGGGCCTGACCTCCCCAATTACATTTTTTACTTGCCAAGTCAAAGAAGTTCAGTGCAGAAGTCAACTTCGGCACTATGGACATTGAAGAACTCAGAGTAAGGGCTATGGCCTCCATGCCCAACAAGAAGAGGAAGAGAAAGCAGCCACTGCCACACCCACTCTCATCTGGGAAATTTATTTCCACAAATAATTTGTTCAATAGAAATGGGACAGAACGACAAGTTTCTAGTGCACTATCAGTTCGATTATGTGGCCGTAAGGAAAATGATGTCTTCTTATCCACTTTAAAATATGTGCATCCTTCTATTAGATCTCCTACAGCACAAGAGAAAGATGATAACCTTGTGATTAGATTCTATGATGGAGACAGTGATAGTGAGGGTGAAGAACAAAGCTGGAGAGTGGATCGAAGTGAGAAAGATGGATGATCAAGTGAAAATACAAGTGGGACTTCTTCAATCCAATCACTTGCAGCTTCTTTGCAGATGGCTACAACAACAGTTAAGGTTGCACATATTGAAGATGGTCTTCATAATTCTAAGTCAGGTGTTGAGTGAACAGTTGGGAGTGACTTGATGGATGCTAAATAATGCATGGGTGGAACTAGTGGTCATCCATTCATTGAAGAGTTTAGATTCAATATCTCTCATAGCATGCAGTTAACTCCCACAGAACCTGTTTGTCAAAATAAAAATGTTGTGGAAACCTCTGCTGTTGTTCCTAGTCAAATGGTATCTTAGCTAGGGATCTTGTGTTGATGCAAGAAATGAATTAGGGTTGGGGTTTTCCCTAAGAAGACAATGGAAGCTAACATTTCAGAGAAACCATAGAGGGGCAAAGGGAGAACTTGTTCCAATCCTATTTTTATCAAATTATCAGAATTTTTATTATCTTATTTGTTTTTTATTGATCTGTGGGGAGTTACCCAATAAAACACCAAACCCACTGTCACTTTTAGCTTTTCCATACCTTAGATATTTTCATTGTATGCTCTAAGAGGACATCATGGATAGTCCTTAATTGTGCTCATAACTGCCTCACATCCACAAAAATGGCCCAAATTGAATGCCGAGGTTGCTAGAAGGTGAAACACACCCAATAATGTTCAAAACAATACCCATATTGGCTTAATTATTGTTGTAACTTGCTATTATAGGGCCCAAAAATGCCCAGATATGAGGTACATGGGCTGTTCATTTCCTCTCATTGTCCACATGTGGCATGGATTTCCCAGAATTCGTTTTACAACTAAGAAAAATACAACATCATACTTTAGAATTGCCTAGAAAACTCAGAAACCAACCCATAAACCCTCATGAAAAGTTAAGTGAACACCTTATGAGAAACAATGTGCATGATTCCTCAATGTCCAAACTAAATATCCATTCAGTTGATGCTATGACCCATTTCGAATTGGTCCTCACAGGTTAGTAATATCTTGATTTTGTCTGTTTTTGGCTCTTAGTGCATAATTTGATTATTAAATGGAGATATCTGCAGAATTAAAATTTTGCAGACATCTCGTTTATTTTTATATGATCATCATTGCATTTTTCTAAACAGATTTTTTTTGTTTGACATTGACAGGTGTTAATGAATTCATTAAGAGGAAGCTAGATGTCGTGCTATGTTTGGGTTTTTGGCTACATGGAGTTATCCGTTGGAGGCTATTTCGGAAATGCAACTGATTGTTGTTATGCTGTTTCTACCCTTCTATTTCTAAGCATTACCAGCATGGATAATCAAATATAGTGTTAACACTTTTAGAGAATATGACACTGGATTTATCTAGTAAGTTGACCATTTATCGCGCGTTATTCTCTTCCGATGGTTACATAACAACGTGCCTATGATTCCAGTTTTTATTTGACCTATATTTGGATAAAATCCATGTGCTATCATAGAAGTAGGAGATTTAGTTAGTTAGTTGTAGTTTGTGGTTCCCTTCATAAACAAATTCCAGATAGAAGTAAAGGGTTCGATTCCAAATACTTGTAGAGAATTGATATTTTACATTGCTATAATATATTCTATTATGCTTACGTTTCTTTTAGAACTATTTCTGAAGATTACTAGTTGCTACAGAATACTGAGGACCTTAGATAAGTTTTTCAGTCATTTCATACTGTTCTAATGATGTTTCTCTTTTCTTGAATTTAATTTTCATATATATATATATATCGTTATAGTATATGTGAAACCATTATTAAATGGATTTCGAATAATTACATGGTATTGAAATATGAATGACTCATTGTTATGTTGGAAGTGAATGAGTTTCTTCATGATTTTTGAATTTGATTATGAAATAGTGTTACATGAAGTATTAACTGTGTAAGATGACCTTGTTTATCCTTCATGTTAGTATCTGATTGTATCCATCATGTTTCAAGACTGTGTCATATCTATTTGATTACAGGTTTTATTTTCTCTTAAATTATCTTGTGATGAGATATTATCTTATTGTGAGTTAACTGAGATTTATTTCTGTTAATTGTAGGATTTTCTAAAAATACAGAATTGTAGATCACCTTATATGTTGAGACCTGTTATCAAATTAACAATCCATGCTCTCAGCTGAGATATATAGCTTGCATTTAGGTCATTATAGGATAGAACTAGGAGCTACTATTTTTGTACTTAGCTTGAGATAGTTGTTAGTATTAGTTAGTCATTAGGTTGAATTACTTTGATTTGTCATAGGATTTGGTTAAGTAAAACTTATCACCTACACCTAAAGAGATTCTCTAGTTTGAGAGCATATTATACAGGCAACATGGCCTTGATCTTGTGAGAGACAGTCACTCCAAACACATACAATATTGCAGTAAGTCAAGTGTGTGGGCTGTCTTTTCGTTGTTGGCCTAGGTCGTTATTTTCAGCCAACAGGTCTATATTGTATTTAGTGAATGCACATGTGATTGGTAGATGTGTTATGACACAATCATTTTATTACTGTGGGTCATGACAAATGAGTTAAGCCATGTATTATTCATTACGAAGAAATCATTAGGAGGTTCTTGTCAGCTGGGTACATGGACCTAATGATTTATGGTACTATTTCCCTATTTGGAATTTGACAATAAAAGGATCCCAATGTGCTTGACAACATTGCTAAGAAAAAAGAGTAGGAAAACATATGAATACGTGTTTTTTATAACTTTATACCCCTTGAACCTAGGAAAGTGAATCAAATAGAAAGACAATATACTTGGTTACTTCAAAAGATTTAGAACACATGAATCACTCATCTATGTGGGGACGATTTATAAATTAGAATTTATAAGGTATCCATACCTTGTATTGGATAACGACATCATTATCTTTCATAGTCTATCTAACAATATTTCCATTGTCATCTTCTACAATCAAAACCTCTTTTGTCTTATCCATATGACAAATCATCAACATATTGAGTTTTGATATTGGTCCATCATATAACTTCCTTAGTTGTATAAGTTGAGAACCTATCCCATCAACCACACCCAAAATTAATGGAACCTGCATGGGAAAGAAATTGATAAGCCACTTTAATATTTTTGAAATATCACAACAAATAAAATAATCAAACTTCTATCAATGTTTTCATACAATTTAAGATCATATAATTAGATAATCTTTAGTGAAGTACTTAACCATTAGAAACTAGCAATTAGTGAAGTACTTCCCTCGTAGCAATGAAATGTTTTTCCCAGCTGCTTACAATATGACAAACATTAGCAATAGTTTGGACTTTTAACTTGCTTGAAATTGTGGATGAGTGTAATCCTCCAGAGAAGTAGAACCACTGGATGTTTAACTGTATAATCATTCATATAAACTCATTTGGAACTTTCTCTTTTTCTTTCCCATTTTTCATCATCCAAGTTGATTTGTTAGTTACATGGTCATCAAGAAAATAAATACAATAATTCAATCATCTTAAACCATTGTTTGGAGCATATATATATATGAAGGAAAACAACCCAATGGACTGAAATCCCTCAAAAATGTGGCCCCACCCTCTAGAATGTTTTATTAGTGAAGATCAAGTCGTGGGTATTAAGCCAACACAAATTACAAATTAACTGCCCACATCCTACATTAATGATCTAGCACAAAGCCCAACAAGGCACATATTCTGGTGACATCTTATAAGGCATGTGCCCAAAAAGAGATGGCCCAGTTGCAAGCCACAACCACAGATCCCATGCAAGGGAGGAGCAATCCTGCCATGATTTGAACCTGGGTCTTCTTCATAGCAACCACACCAAGTAGCCACTAGACAATAGCTTGATGGGAATGTATATGTGTGCTTGTGTGTGTTTGTGTGATGCAAGGGAAGACTCCACACTATGTAGCTGGAGAACACATGTGTCCTCAAAATTTGAGGACACCCAATGTGCATTGACGATTGGGACTAACGCATGTCATTGATGCAAAAGGGAATATAACCTTCAACAGTCATATTGCTTATCACTTACGGATTAGAATCTTAATGTACCTCAAATAAAATAGGTCAACAAAACAATGGAGATCAACTTGTAGTCCAAGATTCAACCCAGAGAGGATAGTTCACTTGAAATCTGTCATTGGGGATGTAAAGTGTAGCCTTGAGGGATAAAACATGTGCTACGTTGTAGCTAGGGTTTTCACCCTAGCTTGTGCTGATGAGCACCTACTAAGGAATCTGGAATCCTTAGTAGCAGTTCAATAATGCAAATAAAAAGAAACTGAAATAAAAACTAAGCTAAAGCAGTAAAAGTAGATAACATGAAATAAGAACAGCAAAGAAATGTATAATGGTGTTTTGATTAATATTACCTCCGATGAGGAGGTTGGTGGAGTCCATTGCGCTGGTCCGATGTCGGTGGCTTCGAGCTCCGAGCTGCTCCTTCTCCTTCTCCGATGGTGGAGAATAGGCCAAAAGGGTTCTCAATGGTGAAAATAGCTTGATGGTAAGCTAGGGTTTCACGAGATGTTTTGGCAAAGTAAGGGTGCTTATGACTGTGGATGTGAAATGAGGGGTCTCCACCACTTATTTATAGTTTTTTAGTGGTGGAATGCTAGCCCATGGTTTTTGGAAACCATGTGGTTTAGGGCAGCTTGTTTAGGGTTTTTGCTGTTTTAGGGTTTTCCTCCTTTTTCCTCATTATTTTTATTCCTTTTCTTCCCTTTTGGGGATTTTTGCTATTTTTAGAGGAATTTTGGTTATTTTTGGAGGAAAAAGGGGTTTTTTGGCCTTTTGGAGGCATTTTAGTGGGATTTTCAGGGAAATATGGTAGGTAAATGGATGAATGAGCCATGAAATGGGGTAGATGAGGTAGTTAACCATTTTTGGGTGTTAATAGATTGCCCCCTGATGTGCGAGGGCATGAGCTCATCATATGGCCGATGGACATCATGAGTCATATTTGGTTTGTCTTGTGGGGATGGAGAAGAGAAGGGAACAGCTGAAGTCTGGGACACCGATCTCGAACCACCTGCAAGGACTGAAAAGTACATAACCTCAATAATGGATGAGGGATCATCTGATAATATGGACGAGGTGGGCATTCCCATGCTCGTATCAGAATATAACATAGCAATATAAATGGTCTTCAAATACTGGATGAGGAAAGATCTCAATAGATAGACGAGGCGGGCATACCCATGCTCGTATCAAGATACATGAAAATAACTGTGAGCCCCGAAAAGAGGGACCCGTAGGATACATAGGAACTGCTGTATATATCATAAGTGTCCATAGGGGA
>LPNX011172253.1:7500-39258 GCA_001517045.1 Pseudotsuga menziesii | reverse complement strand
GATAAGATTATATAAACGAGCCTAATATACTAATGAAAATACATAACAACATATCTATATGTCCATCCTAAATTTATTACATTGGCAATATCAATGTATACCTGTTTCCTTGACTCAGGTCAACAAACATCTACGGAGATGGAGGTGCCCCTGAGAGAACCCTTCATCAAAAACATACTAAAAGTTACCTAAGGAAACATGAAAAGTAGAAAATGACAATTATATGCTAATGAAAAATCCTATAGGCGTTAAAATAATTAATAAAAGGTTGGTTAAATTGTTTGTTGTACCATAACCATACGAATCGTGTTTGTATCTACACAATTCAAATTGTAATTAATAAGCATTTCTTTGCCAACAGCTATTGATTTAATTGCACATACAAAGACATGGTTTCCTTCGCGCGAATTGAATATTCAGTTGGGTTGCTTTAGTGTAGACCCTGGTTTTGTACTATNTTAAAATAATTAATAAAAGGTTGGTTAAATTGTTTGTTGTACCATAACCATACGAATCGTGTTTGTATCTACACAATTCAAATTGTAATTAATAAGCATTTCTTTGCCAACAGTTATTGATTTAATTGCACATACAAAGACATGGTTTCCTTCGCGCGAATTGAATATTCAGTTGGGTTGCTTTAGTGTAGACCCTGGTTGTGTACTATTTATAAACCCTACAATATTACCAGTTGTTTTTGGCCTTCCATCCATGTACAACGTTGCTCCTTTATTTTTATCTTTGTCTTTCGGTTGTATATAATTCATTGACAACCCATATCTATGCATAATTCGTGTATATTGGACCAAGGGCATCCAATCACTGTAGTTGTAACAGGGTCCAACATACTCCATCAATTCTGTACATCTATCGTATCCAACCTTTATGTCGTCCATGCAAAACAACTCCAATCCATGCAATGACGACAGTGAAATTCTATATATCCTCTCATTCACACAGAAATCAGTGTTTACTTGAGGAAAATCCATAGGCACCCATTGTTTCACTAGGTGTTTGTACCTTAAGGGCATGTCGATGTCTCCCACTATCTCATCATCATAGGAACATGACCCCCCTCCTTTGAGAAAAAATTTCATGCATTNAGGCACCCATTGTTTCACTAGGTGTTTGTACCTTAAGGGCATGTCGATGTCTCCCACTATCTCATCATCATAGGAACATGACCCCCCTCCTTTGAGAAAAACTTTCATGCATTTATTGAATTTTCTTCTAATCTTCTGACATCTAGCCTTCCCAAACTCCCTTCAATGGAGGAAGACAGGTCTGAAAAGTACCTGTTTGGTTCTACCTGCACCATGGCCGAAAAAAAAATTGGCATAAACATAGCAAAATACCAGCAAAAAAACTTGGAAAGACTTATAAGCAAAAAACTTGTTAAAGAAAAAGCTTGTGAAGAATGAGTTTGGTTAATAGGTGTGGGAATTTGGTAGCCCTAAAAATTCTAATGTATGCCCCTCTTTTAGTTACATACAAGTCTCCATTCTCACTTATTGCTTGCATTTCCTTTTCCTAACATGAATTGGGTAGGATTCATAAACTTCATATGTATGCTTGTGCCCATTGGACTTTGGCCTTTCAACATTGTCAAGCTTGAGATGATCTGTTATGCATATGCAACAAATATAACACTGCAATTTATGCCAATATATGTCTGTACAGGGCCTGGAGGTTCTCCTTTAATGGACTATCACCTTGAAAGAACATATCTTCACATTCATCTACATTTACTTCGAATAGATGTGATCTGGAGTTGGTATGTTGGTCACTTCCATCAAAAAGCATCTTTGACATGAGTTCCTTTTTCAAGGAATCTTGGTTAATCTCCTCTTCCAAACTTCTAGGTCACTTTTCCACTCTACATTGGCCCGATTATTCATTTTCCTGGCCACTCCTCTCTCCTTACTCTACATTTGTTGTTGTTGTAACTCTTACTTTTGATGGTTGTAAGTGGTTTTTAGTTTTCTCGTGAATGATTTTGTGATGTTGTAGATGATTATCCATTTTACCTAATATGTTTTATGATCTTTTCCATCTTTGCTAGGGTGCACATACCTGTTGTTTATGGATTCTTAAGCTTGAAATCTCAAGGGCCTAAAAGTGCCCAGATCTCATCTAGGACCCTTTAAGAGTCATAATAACAACTAATGTTATAAGATGTTATTCTCCAAATAATACACCAAAACCATACTTATCGGTTAATATTTGTGTAGGGATGTTTTTCTAATCTCTCCCATAATTTATCATACTAATGGGATTGTGACTATCAATTCAATGCCTTATTTGCATAGTGGCAATCCTACAACATTACACTGGAAATTCTAAAAAAATCTAATGTATGCCATAAAAATTCTTATGTATTCCCCTCTTTTAGTTACATAAAAGTCTCCATTCTCACTTATTGCTTGCATTTTATTTTCCTAACATGTATTGGGTAGACTCACAAAATATCACGTTATACATGGGCACTGTGATATGCTGACAAATATTTATATAATGTATTATAAATGTGTGTTCCTAAAGGATTTGGCAATATACATGGATGGGCACTATGCTTGGTCACCAATGCTTTCATGCCTCTGAAAATATGTTTGAAACATACATCACATATAGCAAGTATGATGACATGTAGAATGTTGGAGCAATTATGGTGGTTGTGTATTTGAATATGCAGGTGTTCTTATTACTAGCCTAACCCATTTTCAACAATAATATTTGCAGATTTAATCATTTGTGTTTCTATATACAATATAGAAACATATATAAAATATATAGAATAATCCTTGATCGATAAAAATATTACAATGAGCCTCGTGACTCAGACTCAAAATCAGTCGAGTCAACCAAGTTGACCCCCAACCGAGCTGACTCAGCCTTTGAAACGATTTGAGTGACAAGTTTGGTATCGAACCAAGCAAGTCAGGGTATGACTCGACTGGATCGGTAACAAAATGGTCAAGTCATTCCAGTCCGTACTAACTTGACCAAGTCAATGTGGTACTGTACAGGTCACACACATGACACTTAAATTCAAAAAAAAAAATTAACCTAGAAATATAAACATTGAGACTCTAAGCCTACTTCATTGTCGAGTCAATTAGCTTTGTAGGATTCCTATACATCATAACACTATTTGGATGAAAACACAACTTGCTTTGTAGGCCCTAGATGCCACCCAAGTGCAAAATCATCAATCTATAAAATAGCCTCCAAATACAAAATAGGGCATGAACCATGTGAACAACCTTCCAAGTGGACCAGCTCAATGAGTAACCTCCAAGCATGTAATATCTCTCATGAAATGGTGCATAAAAGAGTGTAAGCATGCTTCAAATGGTGACTTTCTCCTTTGGTAGGGTTGAACACTACCCTTATGCATGTGTCTCCAAGGGTGAATGTTACTCAAATAATGAGAGAAGGCCTTCCTCTAACAATAAACTAGTACACCAAGGTTAATTAGCCCTCTTTAAGGCTTCCATTTTATGCACAGGGGCCCTTAATGCAGAACAAAATTGGTATTTTAGGGCCAACTAGGGTTGTTACTTCTCTTGTGCACAGGTCTAGATATTTTTAGGGTTGTTTTGTGACCTACGGTTGCAAGGAAAGCCACCAAAGACTATTATTTGCTACTGATCTCCTTCAAGAGACTGCCAAGAATCACCTAAAGCACAATCTGACTTGGTTTATAGGGTCTAAAATTGTATGATATTTGTTTTATTTAGGTTTGTTTACCCCCCTTTNTTTGCTACTGATCTCCTTCAAGAGACTGCCAAGAATCACCTAAAGCACAATCTGACTTGGTTTATAGGGTCTAAAATTGTATGATATTTGTTTTATTTAGGTTTTTTTACCCCCCTTTTGTGGAGAAAAAGCACCCAAAATTCATGATACTGCTATAAATTGTTGATTAGCAGGTTGGAACAAGCCTTATTTATGCCCAGAATGAAGGTTTGAGGCTGTTGGAGTGCCTAGGCCTGCTCTTTATGTCCATATCTATGCCTAGAATTGTTTGTTAATGTCATTTCAACCCTCAAATTCAACCCAACATTTATCGAAGCCTATTTTTTCTATTGTTCATCACTTTTCATAGGGCTATTCATGCCCAGAACTGCCTTTTAACCTTCCAATTTGGCCCAAATTTAAAGGTAGGTCTATTTGGTGATGGATAAGTGCACAAGGGTGCCCAAGATGCTAAAATAGGGTTGCTTCATACCCTTTTTTACTGTCAAATAGGTTTGTTTGTGCCCAAATTCATGTGGATGCTGCTATAAGGCATATGAATGAGATTTTAGGGTTGCTTTCACCCACAAATTTCTCATTTTCACAGCCAGAATTGCAAAGACCGCCTCCTATTTCCATTGATCATCATCTTTTAGGGCTGCAATGTGCCCAGATCTGAAATTTGGCCTAATTATAGCTGATTTGAGATGCTTTTCTATTTGTTGTGACCTTCAGAATGCTCCCAAAATGCTCAGATTTGTCCCTTTGATGCTCATACTTGATTCTAGAGTTGTGTATGCCCATAGGATTGCCCAACATTGCTCCTAGTGTGCTCATAACTCAAAATGAAAGGGCTCACTGCTATTACACTCCATAAACTGTCCAAATTTCAAAACCAACACAGAACTGCCTAGATTTGATTTCAAGATTACAATCATGACAACTTCACCCCTAGAGAGTGTGATTAGAATCACCGGTGGACACCCATACAAAATGGAGGGTAACACTAAGGACCTTTTCTGATTTTGTGTTGGTTTTAATGCGTTTTTTACATGTTTGCAAATTTGTAACTGTACACAAATTTTTTATTTGAATGCCAATATTTTGTACCTACTGGTATGTTTTGAAATATCTTAAACCTTGTATTTTGTAGTTTGCAGCAGGAGTTTGTGGTAGCTATTTTATTCATTGTGGTCAAGGCATGAAGCTTTTGGTTAATTAATGATTTTAATTATTCAAAACAAGTTCATTTCTGAAAGTGAAATTTGATTCCCCGCCAAAGATATATCTTTTAATAATGTTGGGTTTAGCCAGCTCATACCTAGTGTTTCCCTGCTCTTGGGGGCTTTGGAGTGGGTATGAAATGTTCCTAAATGTATAGGTACGGAGGTGGGTACATGGAAATGTTTAGGGAGATTTTGTGGTAGGTTTGACCTATTCCGAGTTGGCATTTCGTGGTTTAGGTAGCTCTTTCAATCATCAGGCATGTCATCTCTGTATATAGTTACCCTATCAGTGAAATGATTCTTCCCAATGTTTGACAGTTTCCTTGTGATTTCCATTAGATGATTGCCATATATAAACCACGATTGTGGTTTCATCATTGCTCCCATTCAAGAACAAAAAATTAGACATGACTTATCTCCCTACATTAAGTCCACGTGCACATAATGACTAGCTTTGGTACTTCCTAACCTTTCAGTATTCCTTTTGACAACAAAAGTGAAACATGAAACAATATCCTTACTTTCAGCATCTTGTACAGTTGATGGCTTTGATCAAACTGTATAAGTACTTTGTTTCCAAAGTAAATATTTTGAGACCTACGAACGAAGGGGAGTGAGATGAATGGTTGAAGGACTCCAATGGAGGATGAATTGATGCCCTATTCTGCCTACCCAAAGGTCATTTTATAATGAAGATTATCCCTAACTTATCATTGATTTGTATTCTTCTATTTTTCACCCATAATTCTCTAATAAACACAGTTTTATGCCGATGTAGTATGTATATTCATGTCACAAATAGGTACCACCACAATAATGGAAGAAATCAGACCAGCTGCTACAGGCATTCTTGGAGGCATATTTTCCACTGGTAACATACAATAATCATATATCTATATCTATATATATATATATATATATATATATATATATATATATATATATATATCTAATCCATGGTGGTGAAGAGCGGACATTTCCAGATCTGCTACTTGGCACATTCAGGAATAAAAAGAATGTTTTAAATACATTTATATCAGTCTGTAATATTTGCTGATTTATTCCTTTTAGCTTGTCATGATGATGCTTGTTTTCCCATATTAGTTTTCAACCCTATGGAAACACTAACTTGTTTTCCCATACTAATTTTCAACCCTAAGGAAACCCTAAGGCAATAACATAGTAGAAAGAACCAAAAAATACTATTCCACACAAATCAAAAGGCTCTTAAGTTGACTATATCATGCCTTCCTGAATGATTTGATGAAACCAAGGGTATGGAAAAAGGGAAAGAAAGCATCAAAGATCACTCACACCAGGGAATAATTCTAAAGCTAACCAACTTTCTAAACCACAAAGGTCATCTTATCGTGTTAAATGTAAGAGGGGAAAAAAAAATAAGACACGGTGAAAATTGACATAAAATATTCAAATAAAAAATGGAGGACATCAAAATACCTAGTACTTGCTTCAAGACCCAAAGCATAAACCATGTGATTCATGATTGTCCATTAATGGCCAAGTATTACCTAACCCAATTTCCAGTGAACTAAGCACCTCACGGTCGAATCAGGATATTGGGCCAAGTTTATTTTAAATTCCAAGAAGCAACCGATAGAGAAACCAAGCATCCACTCTACAAGATCTCCAAGCACTAACATCATTCAAGTGAAGGATGTATGCAGACTACTGCAGACATTATATCTCAACTCATTCGATTTCCTACAAAGTGTTGTATCTTTCTTAGTGCTCCTCTATGTTTATCATTTACGTTCAACTTCATGGTGAAATCAACAAGTCTAGGAAAATCTTCTAGTACATCGCCTTTACAGTAATGGACAAATAATGATGTTGAGTTCTTGGAGATCCTATAGAGTCAATGTTTTAACCTATTCAATGCTACTATCTAGTGCTCCATGGTGGTGAAGAGCAGACATTTCCAGATCTACTACTTGGCACATTCAGGAATGAAAAGAATGTTTTCAATACATTTATATTAGTATGTAATATTTGCTGATTTATACCTTTTAGCTTGTCATGATGATGCTTGTTTTCCCATATTAATTTTCAACCCTAAGGCAGCGCTAACTTGTTTTCCCATACTAATTTTCAACCCTAAGGCAACCCTAAGGCAATCCCATAGTAGAAAGAACCAAAAAAGACTATTCCGCACAAATCAAAAGGCTCTTAAGTTAACTATATCATGCCTTCCTCAATGATTTGATGAAACCAAGGGGATGGAAAAAGGGCAAGGAAACATCAAATATCACTCACACCAGGGAATGATTCTAAATCTAACCAACTTTCTAAACCAAAAAGGTCATCTCATCGTGTTAAATGTAAGAGGGGCCAAAAAAAATCAGACATGGTGAAAATTGACATAAAATGTTCAAATAAAAAATGGAGTACATCAAAATACCTAGTACTTGCTTCAGTACCCAAAGCATAAACCATAAGATTCATGATTTTCCATTAATGGCCAAGTATTACCTAACCCAATATCCAGTGAACTAAGCACCTCGTGGTCGAATCAGGATATTGGGCCAAGTTTATTATAAATTCCAAGAAGCAACCGATAGAGCAACCGAGCATCCACTCTACAGGATCTCCAAGAACTAGCATCATTCAAGTGAAGGATGTATGCAAACTGCTGTAGACATTTTATCTCTACTCATTCGATTTCCTACAAAGTGTTGTAGCTTGCTTAGTGCTCCTCTCTGTTTATCATTTATATTCAAATTCACGGTGAAATCAACAAGTCCAGGCAAATCTTCTTGTACATCGCCTTTACAGTCATGGACAAATAATGATGTCAGTTCTTGGAGATCCTGTAGAGTGGATGTTTTAACCTCTTCAGTGCTACTCTATAGTGCATAACCCAACACTTCATAGGCATATTTCCCAATGGTAACCTACAACAATCACACACACACACACACACACACACACACACACACATATATCTAATCCATGGTGGTGAAGAGCAGACATTTCCAGATCTGCTACTTGGCACATTCAGGAATGAAAAGAATGTTTTAAATACATTTATTTATATCAGTCTGTAATATTTGTTGATTTGTTCCTTTTAGCTTGTCATGATGATTCTTGTTTTCCCATATTAATTTTCAACCCTAAGGAAATTCTAACTTGTTTTCCCATACTAATTTTCAACCCTAAGGCAATCCCATAGTAGAAAGAACCAAAAAAGACTATTCCACACAAATCAAAAGGCTATTAAGTTAACTATATCATGCCTTCCTCAATGATTTGATGAAACCAAGGGGATGGAAAAAGGGCAAGGAAACATCAAAGATCATTCACACCAAGGAATAATTCTAAATCTAACCAACTGTCTAAACCAAAAAGGTCATCTTATCGTGTTAAATGTAAGAGGGGCAAAAAAAAATCAGACACGGTGAAAATTGACATAAAATGTTCAAATAAAAAATGGAGGACATCAAAATACCTAGTACTTGCTTCAAGACCCAGAGCATAAACCATGTGATTCATGATTGTCCATTAATGGCCAAGTATTACCTAACCCAATTTCCAGTGAACTAAGCACCTCACGGTCAAATCAGGATATTGGGCCAAGTTTATTATTAATTCCAAGAAGCAACTGAGAGAGCAACCAAGCATCCACTCTACATGATCTCCAAGAACTAACATCATTCAAGTGAAAGATGTATGCAGACTGCTGCAAACATTATATCTCTATTCATTCGATTTCCTACAAAGTGTTGCAGCTCGCTTAGTGCTCCTCTTTGTTTATCATTTGCGTTCAACTTCATGGTGAAATCAACAAGTCCAGGCAAATCTTCTAGTACATTGCCTTTACAGTAATGGACAAATAATTATGTCAGTTCTTGGAGATCCTGTAGAGTGGATGTTTTAACCTCTTCAGTGCTACTCTGTAGTGCATAACCCAACTCTTCAGAGGCATATTTCCCATTTTTAACCTACAACAATCATATATATCTATATATATCTAATCCATGGTGGTGAAGAGTGGACATTTCCAGATCTTCTACTTGGCAGATTCAAGAATGAAAAGAATGTTTTAAATACATTTATATCAGTTTGTAATATTTGCTGATTTATTCCTTTGAGCTTGTCATGATGATGCTTGTTTTCCCATATTAATTTTCAACCCTAAGGCAACGCTAACTTGTTTTCCCATACTAATTTTCAACTCTAAGGCAATCCCATAGTAGAAAGAACCAAAAAAGACTATTCCACACAAATCAAAAGGCTCTTGAGTTAACTATATCATGCCTTCCTCAATGATTTGATGAAACCAAGGGGATGGAAAAAGGGCAAGGAAACATCAAAGATCACTCACACCAGGGAATAATTCTAAAGCTAACTAACTGTATAAATCAAAAAGGTCATCTTATCGTGTTAAATGTAAGAGGGGCAAAAAAAAATCAGACACGATGAAAATTGACATAAAATGTTCAAATAAAAAATGGAGGACATCAAAATACCTAGTACTTGCTTCAATACCCAAAGCATAAACCATAAGCTTCATGATTGTCCATTAATGGCCAAGTATTACCTAACCCAATTTCCAATGAACTAAGCACCTCACGGTCTAATCAAGATATTGGGCCAAGTTTATTATAAATTCTAAGAAGCAACCGATAGAGCAACCATGCATCCACTCTACAGGATCTCCAAGAACTAACATCATTCAAGTGAAGGATGTATGCAGACTACTACAGACATTATATATCTACTCATTCGATTTCCTACAAAGTGTTGTAGCTTGCTTCAATGCTCCTCTCTGTTTATCATTTACGTTCAACTTCACGGTGAAATCAACAAGTCCAGGAAAATCTTCTAGTACATCTCCTTTACAGTAATGGACAAATAATGATGTCAGTTCTTGGAGATCCTGTAGAGTGGATGTTTTAACCTCTTCATTTCTACTCTGTAGTGCATAACCCAACACTTTAGAGAAGATTATAATGGTTTTCTCAGACATATTGGGGTATCCTAATCAATTTCATAATGATCACGGATTTAAACCATCACTTAGTCCCTTTGAAGGGGATAATTGATTTCCAAGTGGTGTGTGGTTTCTCCTATAATTCATTGGTTAGTAGGGATGGGTCTTAAGGGCTTAATAATGGGGATGGGTGTATAATAAGGCCCTTAGGATTTACATGAAAAATTTAGGTACCAAGAACCAAGAACCAAGAACAAGCCATCAAATCACAAACATGTCTTGTATAGGGGGACATTATTCTCTGAATGGGATATGGGTGCCAATTTGTGGTTTAGTACACTAGGGATGGGTCTTGGATCATGGTTGGGGAAGAAATTGAGGTAATTAGGTCCTAACATAATATTCTCGAGTTAATATGTCATGATTAATTCCATCAACCATAACAAATATTTGTTGAAGTGGATATTTCGCATACAAGTTGGATATGTAGAAATCAAATATTTTTTGCACAGTGGGATGGGTCTCAAGGCCTTGACTAGAGTCATGGGAAGAAAAAAATACTAGCTGGTAAGTCATCACTATGTATTGTAGTAAAGGAATAATGATCAAAACATAAATACATTAAGTATAGGTTAGAGGAACTAGAAAAACTAGATGAATATAGGTTATGGTAAATGATCCACCAAATCATGGAAAAGGTAAGAATGAAGAGATAATGTGAGAACATTAAAGAAACAGGAGTTTGAAGAAAGACAACTAGTCTTTCTATACAACAACAAAAAAAAGGATAAGGTGGAGAAACTCAATTACATGTGGTTCAGACCCTATCAATTGATGAAATTACATGAAAATTGCTCAATGGATCTTGAATGTATAGGAATACTTCCCTATGCTAGAAGAATTAACACATCTTCATAAATGATAGATGCAAGCGAAAAGGGAAGGACACCCAAGAAAAAAAACCCTACCATGGCATGTTGACACTAGTCCAACACATGTGTAAATATATCAATTATCAAGCATACAATATGACATAAATTACAGGAAAGAAAGGAACAAATTGAAGACTGGAAGGAACTACCCAAAAATAACACATGACTCCAAGAAGTCAACATATCAAGTAATTATTTAATGAGGAACCTAAATAATTGGAACCTATAGAGCAACCAAGCATCCACTCTACAGGATCTCCAAGAACTAACATCCACTCTACTGTTCAACCAGCTAAAGAAGGCTTGAAAAGAGTTCAAATCTAAAATATTAGGCCTTACCAACCTCAAAATATTGAAGAGCTCTTTAAAATTGTTCTGAAAAAGGGTGCATGACAATAACACTCGCCTCCTCCTATGTATTTGGGAAAGAACATCGAGTATGTTGGTGTCCTTATTGTGTGGGAAATTCCCTTCATCTAAAACTAGCAGTCATGGTCCCTAAAGTAGAATTTGTTGGAAAGATTCACCCAATGGTTCAAATTAAACACTTCATATTCTAAGGGTTTATTAAACATGA
Source organism: Pseudotsuga menziesii (assembly GCA_001517045.1). Classification (NCBI taxonomy): domain Eukaryota; kingdom Viridiplantae; phylum Streptophyta; class Pinopsida; order Pinales; family Pinaceae; genus Pseudotsuga; species Pseudotsuga menziesii. The sequence continues at coordinate 27,834 of LPNX011172253.1, read as the reverse complement.
TAAGATGAAAGACACTAGGGAATTGATTCAACATATGTTGTCACTACAATTTGGGAATTACTGGGTTAGGTTCGAGTTGCTTTCTAATATAAGGTTTCTATAATAAAAAACCTTAAAGAAGAAATCCATAAGATTTGGTAGAATTCTGGCAAACCCCTGTTGTCGCTACAATTTGGAAAATACTGGGTTAGGTTTGAGTTTCTTTCTAACCTGGGGCTTTTATAATGATCTTGAATTATACTTGAATTTTTTTGTAAAAACTTGAGTGGTTAGGGTACATGTGCCTTCTCCTCGATTTCACACTTGGGTGCATCTATATTTTTCAGCTTGTGCCTATCATCCTATTTTTGCCCCTATTACCTCTATTTTCGTGGGTGCTAAATGAGGGTAACCTTCTCTAATAGCCTCTGTCGTTCATCTATTGGACTCTTCTTATGATGGGTCCGCTCGCTGGGTCAATTGTATGCTTTGCAACAGGGTATGGAACTCTTTATCGATTCTTTAATTGAATCTATTGGGAAATATGTTTATCCCACTTTAAGTAGTTTAACTGTTGTAACTTCTACATAAACTAAGGAAGTTGGTTTAAAACAATTGAGCTTCCTTGCTTATAACAAAATAGGGCTCGAAAATCCTGCTCGTGGTAGCGACTAATTTTTATCCTTCTCCACCGGGCCTAGCATACATGGGAGCAGAAAATATCTATCTATCGTGGCTATGGGGGAACTCGAATCCTTCTCTAAACCTCCCTTAAGCATCTCATTTCAGCGGGGTCGGATTAATATATTATTTGGGAATCGGTTGCTGATCAGATAACTGAAATAAAAACAACCAAACCAATTTGAATGCGAACCAAAATGTGGTGGGTTTGTCCACTAATTATAACGCTCGGAATGGATAGACTTCAGAATCCATATAAGCCAATATGGGTCAAATGTGGGTCAAATGTAACTATCAGATGCAACTCTATTTTTACCCCTATTAACACTATTTTCGTGGGCGTTGAATGAGAGTAACCTGCTCTAATAGCCTCTGCCTTTCCTCTATTAGTAATGAAACCCTGGAGATTTGCAGAACTATCTTAAAATTTTTAAAATAGAAATGAATTAGGGCACGATACTCACAGTTTTGGGATGCATTGTCTCGACTGACAATTGGCCTCCTTGTCTGCTACAAAACCACAATCCACTCTCCTTAGTCTTCATGGGTCCAAATCGTTTCTCCCACTGATATTATTCTCTAACCAAGTTGCTCAGAACATCACTGATCACTGAACAATCTCGATAAGCACTCGACGAGATGCACAGAGGAAGAAGCTTTCTCGTGAAGCTGAAATGAAAATAGCACGCGACAGTAGCCCAATTTTTCTAGTAAGTTCCCTTAAAAAACTAAATCAACATTTAAATCGTTACAAATATGAATAAAGACAAATATTTTCAATTAAGTACCCTAAACAAACTAAATCAACATTTAAGTATGAGATATAGTTCTAGACTTCTTGTCACAATACCCATGGGTCATGGGAAGCCTTTTCTGAAGTGTCACATGTTAATAGCATTGGGACACTATCCAATAAGATTATATTGGATCAAAACTTAATCCCATTAAAGAAACTAAAACTTCTAGGTAATTATTAATTTATTTATCGATCATAATGTAATAAAATGATAATATTTAGAATATACTAATTATAATCTATTAGTGGTTTGGAAAGAGATAATACATTTTGGAAGAATCTATATGAGAAGTAATTAAATACCTTTGGTTTTGTTGATTTAACCATTCATCTTTTCTTTTGAAGAATGGGCTTATGGGGTACCTTGTTAGTGTCATTGGCGACATTTTGAACCAAAGTTAAATAATCACTATGATAGGTAGATATTTAAAAACCATCAAAGTTAAATAATCAGTATGACAAGTAGATTTTTAAAAACCATTAAATATTTATATAGGGTTAATTTGGAAAAAAAACTAAGTATGAGTGACATGCGGTTATTTTTAATAAGGAATGGAAGGTTCTTAAAGAGGACGCAATGGAGAAGAGGACTAGTAAGGAAGGAAAAACTCTACCAACATGATAAATTTAATTGAATATGTTATTTTTTTTAATTTAAACATAAAATCGTATTATTTCACTTTAAAAAAAAATTGTAAGCTCAAATATACCTCCTTGGCCACCAATACTATGCTATAGAAGCATGACTAAGACAAACATAGCCTGGGTGGATACTTGCTAGATATCTAAGTATGAAAATAATTTCATTACTAAAATGTTTCAATGTTTAGTGAGTAATTTAAATTTATGACATTGTTATAGAATGTAATGGGATGTTGTACACTAGTTTAAACCTTTCATCAAGGCTTCTATATAACGTTGTTATGTATAAACAAAAAATTTAATCCATATCATGACACTCAATGTACATGTTCCTTCGAGTCTAACGTATCTGTGTTAATCTCTTTTCCATATTCCTATCCTTGATCACACATTCATGTTAGACACACCAGGCACACAGAGAGGGGGGGTGTATCTATGTGAGTCTTTATGAGTGCAGTGAATCTATGATGATGAGGATGAGGATGTCGTTGATGATGATGATGTCGATGATGATCATGTTGTTATCCATGATGCCGATCATTATGATGATGATGATGATGATGATGATGAAGATGATGATGTTGATGATGAGGATGAAGATGATGATGATGATGAAGATGAAGATGAAGATGATGAAGATGACGACAATGATGATGATGAATATGATGATGATGATGGTGGTGGTGGTGGTGGTGATCGTCTTGATATCATATGAAATTATGAAAATGCTAACTGTTTGTGCCAGAAATTGTTCCTAAGACTAGGGGAACAAGCCGACACAATCTCAAGAGTAAAAATCAATAAATAAAACAAAGTTTAGGGTTTTTGGTATGATTTAAATGGTTGTAATCTTCAAGAACAGTCAGGGAATACATTCAGAAGAAAAGTAACAACTAAATCATAAGCATAAACTGATAAAGATGCATAACATATAACATAAGATCCAACAGAAAGACTAGGTTGAGGTTTATACATAAAGGATAAGCATTGCCAGAAAATACACATTACCTAGCAATGAATTTATCATTTAAGAAGCAAACAAACTCAATAAAAAAGGCAACATAGACAAACTGAAGGGGGGAAAATCCATATATTTCATTATTTTATCAGCAAATGCTTATAAGAGCTACAATACTTATCTCTGAACAAGTTTGCAAACAAAACAATCTTGTAAACCTCCTGATGCTCCCAAAAATCAGAACCCTAACAATGTCTTTCTAACTCCTCTAAATAGCCATCCTCTACAAAATCCGTTAGGTTTCCCTTTCTAACTGTCTCCATCGACTCACCTAGGTAGGTAAAGTAAAAAGTGCATTTTTTACAAAGTTACAAAATTGCTAAAAATAGCAAATGATTAACAAAAAGTGTTTATGAAACAGATACACTAACTAAAAGCATAACTGATCAAAGCTCCTTCACTGCTTCAACAAGGAGTGTTATACCATCTAGGCTTCGAGACCTCTTCTTTGCTTTTTTGTGTTTCTTCTCCATATCAGCTATCTTTTTCTAAAGGTCTTCATTCTCCTGCTGTAAACTTTCAACTGTCTTCTCTAGCTTTGTAGAATACCTGTCAGTGGCTGACTTCCTTTTTAGCACTTCTTTAGACACTTATGATAGCTGTAGGAAATGGTGATGGACATCTTGCAACTCCTCTATAATCCCCTTGTTGACTTTGAATAAAATATCATTAGTCTCTTGTAATTGTTTTACCTGTTGCTTGTATTTCTGAACTCTTTCCTGCAAGCTTTCATCATCAAAACTAGGGTTTTCCAGTACATTTGCATCCTGCATTAAAAATTCTGAGAAATCAATAGAAATAATAGACTCTTCTATAATCCCTGCTTGCATGAGTATAGCTTCATCTTCTTCATCCCATTCCTGATTTTCAAGAGGACATGCTTTTGCTTTTTCTTCTTCCTGCTGTTTTAAAAGTCTATCTTTTATTTCATAAATTATTTCAGATAATTTAGAAGCAGGCTGACTTGTTTCTTTTGTAGACTGTGACAATTTTTATAACACAGCAGGTTGAGGAGAAGAAGGTCTAACCACTGATATTTTACCAACTTCTGCTTCTTCACTTGAAGTAGTATCAATTACAACAGTCTTTTGTTTGGAGTCCAGTTTAGGGTTAAGTATCTTCTTCATACTCCATCTCAATTTATTGGTTGGCCTAGTTTTAGGCCTTCTGTATGAAGCTACAGTCCTCTTTTTCTTTTTATGAGGTTTAGCTGCTTTGATTTCTGAGGTAAGGAATTCTCTACAGGCTTCAGCACTTAACCCTGCTTCAGCAATTTGCTGCTCATCTTCTAATAAGTATCCTTCATCCTTAGACAAAATGGTGAGGGGACTTCTTGGTTTGGTTTGAACTTCATCTTCAGGTATAGCAGCTTTCTTTTCAACAATAGTCTTTTGTTCTTCAGAATCTGCTACTGGTGTCAATTGCAAACTAGGCTGCACTTTTTCTCCTGCAAACAATGAGTACCTGCTTTTAGAGCCAACTGAGGACATTTTGAATTGACTGTCAACCTTTACCTTCTTTTCTACCTTCTTAACCTTAACATCATCTTTGTCTGCAGGTTTGGTTGTATGACCTAACTTTTTCATCATCACTTTTCCTTTATCAGTCTGCCTCTTAGGCTGTTGATCTTCCTCCTGGGGATGAACATCTGACCAGAACATAAAGAAGTCCCAAGTCTTATCCTCATGTTGCAATACAGTGGTGATGATCAATTTGATCAGACCATGATGAAAAATTGACTGGGAGGAGTGATCTTCTTGTTGCTTTATCCTGTTGGACATCTTCTGCAGGCTCTTCAAAAAGAAGAAAGGAAGGTTCATCTTTGAGACTCCTACCATGTGTTGGAGGAATCTAAAGTGATATTTAAATACAAATGAATACCTGCCCTCACAAATCACATAGCTCTGTAATATTCTAATGGGATCAATCCACTCTTTTCTGGAATTTTGAATAGGAATACCCTTGTTCCAATCAGGAATCACATTAGGTAACAGGTACCTTTGTGGTTCAAAATCAAAAGGTAACTTTTTGAACCAATTCTCACCCTCATTACTGATCTCAGTGGCCTCTGCAATTAATTCTATAGTCAATTTGAATTTTAGAGCATCCAGGATGACCATATCACCTTTAAGTCCCTGAGCAAACTTACAAGAAACCTGTGCATTGTAGCCATCTACCTTCCTGAAGAAATTTAGCCAACCTGCTTGTTGGAACAATTCAGCACAATCTGGGAGCTTCTCAATCCAGGTAAAGTCAGTGGGCTCAGCCCTATTGATCTTACCACTTTTGCCACTCTTGCCCATCTTTCTCCTTCAGAAATTTGATGCTGTCTGGTTTTAGGGTTTAGAAGATGTTTATAAACTGGCTTTCTGCTCCTTTAAACTTTTTCACAATCTGCTATATACTCCTGGACAGGCCTGTTTATTTAAAAGATGAAGTAAAAACTTCCCAACAGGGGGTCAAATTCACATATTCAAGGGCTTCATGCTGTTCTGTCTCAAATATACAAGCTAGGTCTGGAAAAGCTTTGAAATCAATCACTAAACAGACTGTTTTTTGAACAAAAACTATCTTCAACCTGTTAACAACTATGTATCAGTATCCTTAACCTGATAGTAATTCATGAACCATTCTGCACAAAAAGATTTTTTATAAACGAACTCTGTTGTCACTTTTAAAAATGTATTGCAAACTATTCATCTCACACTATCTCTTTTCAGCTCATCGAAATGCTTCGAGGCCTTCCTGTACCTGCATTCTTATGCTTCTAAAAAACAATTAAACTCTGCACCAGACAACCCAGTTTTCAGCAGTCCTCGAGGTATTATATATATCTTCATTTTAGACCAGAGACTCTTATCGAAACCTGATATAAATGCCAACATTGTTCTTCTAACAATTGACCTTGCAGAGATGACAACTATCATCAGCTTCTCAAGCAAACTGAAAATTTTCTGTGTAAGGGATGAGCATAATAAAACAGTCTACAATTCACTCCAATGATGCTTCCTGTAGACTCTGATTCAAATTGGCATTAGGTCTGAGAGGAATCCTATCAGTCAGTTCATTATAGCCATAATACATCAATGTCAGAGTTCTTTTGAATGTATTGGAGAGCCAAAGCACAAATAACTTTTCCCTCAAACTGTCTCGAAATTCCAAAAACTGAATGCTTTAAACTTAGGGTTATTTTGATGCTCTATTCAATAACATTCATTAGCACAGCTCCAAGTAGTTATTTATGGGTTTAATATCTCATTTTGGAATGTATTCTATCCTCTGCATCAACCAATTTCTCCAGAATGACCTCCAGCAAGAAAATCCCAATTTTTTCAATTTTAAGGGTTTATATTGAAATACCTGTCAATTGTTCAACTGCAACGGTTTAAACCTTCATTTTGAGCTGTCAATTGCCTTTCCCTGAGCGTATAGATGTCTTCATATGGTTACTTTGACTATAAGTTGCGAGATTGAAGAAGCCCTAATTTTCGCCATCATTCATAACTCTGTCTATGCTCTATAGAAACAAAATCCACCTTTCGAGCAGTTAACTTTACTTCACGAGTCCTCCTTTACTCTGATAATGCATGTGAAAAGAAAATTATGCCATCTTAGACCGAGATTCACTGATAACTGTCCAACTGATTCCACATTATAAGCAATGATGAGCCTGATTTGTTTCGAGACTGAAAACCACTTGAAATCGTGCTGAAATTGCAGCTTACACGTGTTTAACAACTCACCCAATGTGATTAGTCATTCCCAGATCAAAATCATGATAAAAAATTGCATGAAAATTGAAAAAACAAAGGGCCGCGATATTCTTGTAGCGCGCCCTTTGTAAAATTTTTGTCCAGCGCTACAAGAATATCTCCCAAGCTAATTTTTCCCCATTTTTCAGCTTTTTGCTAATTTGTCGGAGGTTTAAAAAGATGCTAAAGTGATAATCAGTATTGCTTGGACTCTCTCTGGATCTATTCTGATGCCATCAGCAGACACCAAATGGCCCAACAGTCTACCCTCCTGCACAACAAAATGAGATTTCTTGGGATTCAAAGACAGGCCAAATTTTCTGCATTTCTGGAAAGTCTGCCTCAAATGTTTTAAGTGCTCATCATCAGACTGTGAAAACACAGTGATGTCATCTAAATATATGACAACAAATTTATCTTTTTCTCCCACGAATGCAATGTCCATTTCCCTCTGAAAGTTTTCCCCAGCATTCATCAGACCAAAGGGCATCTTGTCATACATGAAAGTCCCCCAGGGAGTGGTAAAGGCTGTCTTTTCCTTGTCATCAGGGTGCATGGAAATCTGATTGTACCCTGAAAATCCATCCACCATGGAAATCCTCTGTGCTCCGACTACCTGCTGTAAGACTTGTTCAATATTTGGCAGAGGATAGTTGTATTTTAATGAAGATCTGTTAAGATTCCTGAAATCAACACACAGTCTAATCTCCCCATTATTTTTCCTGACAGGTACAAGATTTGCAACCCAGGAAGAGTACCTGAGAGGCACTATTATCTTCGCATCCAGCAACTTCTTTATTTCCCTTTCAATCACAGGAAATAAGGCTGGATTTATCCTTCTTAATTTCTGTCGGAAAGGCTTGACATTGGGCTTCAAGGGAACCTTATGCTGAATCATTGCCGTGTCATAGGTTCTTAATTCTTAATAGGACCATGAAAATACATCCACAAGTTCTTTCAAAAGCTTGATATATCTGCTCCTTTGCTCAGCTGTCAGAGATTTAGAAATTTTTACCATTCTTGGGCTTTCTGCAGTACCAATATTGCAGTCCACTACATTGTCTTCTGAAGATTGGACTACTGGTTTAGAAGGTGTATCATATTTGGTTAAAATTATTTCTAAAGGCACTAAACCTTTAGGGATAAATTTACTCTTCAACTCAATGATTTTATGACCTGCAATCTCACCTTCAGGAAACTCATTTTCAGCAAATACATTTTCAGCAGACTCATCTTCAGCAGACTTATTATCCTCTCCTTCTTCCTCATCCTCATCCTGATCAATTTTGGCATTAGTAAACTCATCTGTAAGCTCAAGAATTTTTTTGATTTCAATGTCATCTTCAAATACCCTCCAGTGTTTCACATTGTCAGGTACACATGGTCTGTACCTCACCTCTATGGGATACCTTAGCTGAGTAGTTTTAGGAATTTTGAAGTATGAGGCAGCCAAAGCTAAAGAGTCTGCAGTCTCATTGTGATTTCTTGGAATATGAGTGATATTGAATGATATGAAATAATTGTCAAGCATATCCCATACCTCATTTCTATAGACCTTCAACAAATCCTGCTTTACTTGATAGTTGTTCTTTACCTGTCGAACAACCAACTCGGAGTCGCCATATGCAGTAATTTGTTGAAGGCCTAAGTCTTTAGCAACTTTTAGTCCTAGTATCAGAGCTTCATACTCAGCAGTATTGTTAGTGGTAAGAAACTCTAGCTTATACATGAGTTTCACTGTCTCACCTCCAGGAGAAATGAGTAAGACCCCAGCTCCATCACCCTCTTTGCATGAGGATCCATCAAAATATAATTCCCAGAGCTGATCTTCTTCTTCTCTGTAATGTCTCACTAGTTTTTCTTTTTCAACTTGTAAGAGGCCAACAGAATTATCTTCATCACTAAAATTCAACATGCAAGTCCCTAGATCTTTGTCAACAGCATATAGGGGATGATTAGTGGGGCTTTTATCATCTGTGACAATGTAGGAAAACTGTATTTCTTTGTAAAGTCTCCTATTTTCTCCACCAAACACAGGAATGGTGGCATATGAGAGATCCATCTGTAAGGTTCCTCCAACCTTCTTTTCCAGGGATCTTGAAAGAAGCATACCAAACTTGGGTGTGATATTAGCTACAACAGTATCCATTATGACACTCTTCATGGGCAGCTGAGTAAGGTTAACAACCATATAGTTAATTACTCCTAAACACTTGATAGCTCGGGAGTCAAAGGCATATAAGTCATGATAAGGTTTGGTGATACTGAGACCAAGGGCTTCCATCACAGCTTTGGGAATTAAGTTATGGGATGCTCCAGAGTCTAACAGGCAATTGTGAATCATCTGGTCATGGACAGTCAAGGTAACATAGAAGGGAGGAGAAGCACCAGCTTCATTTTCTGTTTTCTCAGCTAAGGCAGACCCAATGAATATCTTTGGGCTTTCTTCTTGTAAATTGACAGTATCTGAAACAGGCTGACCACTAGCAGAATTCATAACCTTTAAAACTGTTTGTTTATATGATGGACTCTTAATAAGCTCAGTCAATGGTACATGAGATTTTAATTTGCCTAACTCATTCTCCAAACTGAAACTTTGGATTGACTTGTTTACCTCTTCAATTTCAGCATTCTTCTTGGACTTTTCTGCAGGCTGCTTCTTTTCTGTGACAGGATTAGCAACTTGTTTATCAGGAACAGCTGCAGCAGGAACATCAGCTTTCTTCTTGGGAGCTTGGACTACTTGTTTCAGACCAGATCTGAGATTAATAGTCTTCTTAATTCCATTCTGATTAACAGCAGCATTTACAGTAGTTTTCTCAAACTCAAAATCATCTTCAACTTCATACAAATCAGCATCATAGTACTCAGAGTTCAGAAAATATTCTTCTGTTACGAAACCTCCAGATAAACCATCTCCAAAGTGGTTCATATCTTGATCTGTTTCAGTCTCTTCAAAGAGCAACTGTTCATCAACCTCTTCTTCATCAGCTACATTGTTTTGAAGAGGTGGGGGTACTCTTTGATCTTCATTCTCCCTCCTTTCTTGCTGGATGTCATTATTCCTTCGCTCCCTTGGCATGAATCTTGGAGCAAACTGCCTCCTGAACTGATTTAGGTTATTTGGATTTCTCTGAGCTTCTGGGGCAGCTTTGGCAGAATTCTTTTCAAGTTCTAATTTTTTTAGCTTGGCAGTGAGAACCTTCACAAGTTTATCCATTTCATCTATTTTGGCTTCAACAGACTGAGGTGCAGCACTTGTTGAAACAGCTTCCTTCTTTCCCTTTCTTTCATACTGCTGCTGAGGTGTTTCTTTCTTGAGTCTGTTAGCAGCCATCAAATTGGACTCTACCTCCAATGTTGCCTCTCGCATGTTCAGTAGAGTGATAGGTCTCCTTTCTCTCAGCAATAAAGAGAATTCATGGTCAAAAGCATTTGCATAGGTCAACTTAGCTGATGTTTCAGTAGGTTTGATCTCTGCTGGAATCCTACTATACATTTTGTTAAATCTTTTGGAGAAATCAGCAATAGTCTCATCTTTCTTTCTTCTGAGAGCTCCAAACTCTGTTATCTAATAGGTATGGTCCTTGGTGTCTCCCCACTACCTCAGAAAAAGGTCACGGAGTTCTTCAATTATTGTAATTAATTTGGCAGGCAACTCTCTGAACCACTTTCTCACATCCCCATCTAAGCTCTACACAAATACCCTCATCCATACATCTTTAATTTCAATGTTCTGATTGTCTGCATAACTCAAGAAAGCCTCCCAATGTTCATCTGCAGTTGTTTCACCTTGTCCATTGAATCTGGGCATGTACTTTTCATAATCATGTCCAGGCAAGGCATGTAAAGGCTGGGGTAATGCTAATGGTGCATACCTGGCTGCTACCATTCTATCCATCATATCCATGGGTGGATTTTGGCTTGCCATTGTGGACTAAGGTTTAGACTGAGGTTTAGACTGAGTTTTTGAAGAGGAAGAAACTTGACTGGTACTTGCTTGGAAAGGGTTCTTTCCTATTTTCAGCTGAAAGAGAGGGATTTTTCCAGGAGAAGCAGTCTTAGCTTTCAAAAAGGTTTCAGGATTGGTAAAAAATTGAAAAGTACTTTCAGGAATGATAGGTTTTATCCAAGGTGAGTTTTCAGCTGGGTCTAATGAATCACCCAACTGGTCAGGGTCACAAGAGGCTGGTAAACATTGAGACCTTCTGAGCTTTCTTGCTGTTTTTATGATCTGTTCAGGGTCTGTCACACCCAATAGCAAGGGAGATGTAGGTCTGCTCCTGGTTCCAATACCTCTAGAAGCCACTGTGACAACTTTTTGGTGAAAATAGCCTTTAAAAATGCTGGTTCAAGTTCACCTCTCAAACCAGGAAAAGTGATAAGTATCCCAGGGAAGATATGCTTCAGCTTCGTCCCCGACAACGGCGCCAAAGATGTTTGTGCCAGAAATTGTTCCTAAGACTAGGGGAACAAGCCAACACAATCTCAAGAGTAAAAATCAATAAATAAAACAAATTTTAGGGTTTATGGTATGATTTAAATGGTTGTAAGCTTCAAGGACAGTTAGGGAATACATCCAGAAGAAAAGTAAAAACTAAATCATAAGCATAAACTGATAAAGATGCATAACATATAACATAAGATCCAACAGAAAGACTAGGTTGAGGTTTATACATAAAGGATAAGCATTACCAGAAAATACACATTACCTAGCAATGAATTTATCATTTAAGAAGCAAACAAACTCAATAACAAAGCCAACATAGACAAACTGAAGGGGAAAAAAGCCATATATTTCATTATTTTATCAGCAAATGCTTATAAGAGCTACAGTACTTATCTCTGAACAAGTTTGCAGACAAAACAGTCTTGTAAACCTCCTGATGCTCCCAAAAATCAGAACCCTAACAATGTCTTTATAACTCCTCTAAATAGCCATCCTCTACAAAATTAGTTAGGTTTCCCTTTCTAACTGTCTCCATCGACTCACCTAGGTAGGTAAAGTAAAAAGTGCATTTTTTACAAAGTTACAAAATTGCTAAAAATAGCAAATGATTAACAAAAAGTGTTTATGAAACAGATACACTAACTAAAAGCATAACTGATCAAAGCTCCTTCGCTGCTTCAACAAGGAGTGCTATACCATCTAGGCTTCGACACCTCTTCTTTGCTTTTTTGTGTTTCTTCTCCATATCAGCTATCTTTTTCTGAAGGTCTTCATTCTCCTGTTGTAAACTTTCAACTGTCTTCTCTAGCTTTGTAGAATACCTGTCAGTGGCTGAATTCCTTTTTAGCACTTCTTTAGACACTTCTGATAGCTATAGGAAATGGTGATGGACATCTTGCAACTCCTCTATAAGCCCCTTGTTGACTTTGAATAAACTATCATTAGTCTCTTGTAATTGTTTTACCTGTTGCTTGTATTTCTGAACTCTTTCCTGCAAGCTTTCATCATCCAAACTAGGGTTTTCCAGTACATTTGCATCCTGCATTAAAAATTCTGAGAAATCAACAGAAATAATAGACTCTTCTATAATCCCTGCTTGCCTGAGTATAGCTTCATCTTATTCATCCCATTCCTGATTTTCAAGAGGACATGCTTTTGCTTTTTCTTCTTCCTGCTATTTTAAAAGTTTGTCTTTTATTTCATAAATTATTTCAGATAATTTAGAAGTAGGCTGACTTGTTTCTTTTGCAGACTGTGACAATTTTTCTAACACAGCAGGTTGAGGAGAAGAAGGTCTAACCACTGATATTTTACCAGCTTCTGCTTCTTCACTTGAAGTAGTATCAATTACAACAGTCTTTTGTTTGGAGACCAGTTTAGGGTTAAGTATCTTCTTCATACTCCATCTCAATTTATTGGTTGGCCTATTTTTAGGCCTTCTGTATGAAGCTACAGTCCTCTTTTTCTTTTTATGAGGTTTAGCTTCTTTGATTTCTGAGGTAAGGAATTCTCCAAAAGCTTCAGCACTTAACCCTGCTTCAGCAATTTGCTGCTCATCTTCTAATAAGTATCCTTCATCCTCAGACAAAATGGTGAGGGGACTTCTTGGTTTGGTTTGAACTTCATCTTCAGGTATAGCAGCTTTCTTTTCAACAATAGTCTTTTGTTCTTCAGAATCTGCTACTGATGTCAATTGCAAACTAGGCTCCACTTTTTCTCCTGCAAACAATGAGTACCCGCTTTTAGAGCCAACTGAGGACATTTTGAATTGACTGTCAACTTTTACCTGCTTTGCTACCTTCTTAACCTTAACATCATCTTTGTCTGCAGGTTTGGCTGTATGACCTAACTTTTTCATCATCACTTTTCCTTTATCAGTTTACCTCTTAGGCTGCTGATCTTCCTGCTGGGGATGAACATCTGACCAGAACAGAAAGAAGTCCCAAGTCTTATCCTCATGTTGCAATACAGTGGTGACGATAAGTTTGATCCAACCATGATGAAAAATTGACTGGGAGGAGTGATCTTCATGTTGCTTTATCCTGCTGGACATCTTCTGCAGGCTCTTCAAAAAGAAGAAAGGAAGGTTCATCTTTGAGACTCCTACCATGTGTTGGAGGAATCTAAAGTGATATTTAAATACAAATGAATACCTGCCCTCACAAGTCACATAGCTCTGTAATATTCTAATGGGATCAATCCACTCTTTCCTGAAATTTTGAATAGGAATACCCTTGTTCCAATCAGGAATCACATTAGGTAACAGGTACCTTTGTGGTTCAAAATCAAAAGGTAACTTTTTGAACCAATGCTCACCCTCATTACTGATCTCAGTGGCCTCTGTAATTAATTCTACAGTCAATTTGAATTTTAAAGCATCCAGGATGACCATATCACCTTTAAGTCCCTGAGCAAACTTACAAGAAACCTGTGCATTGTAGCCATCTACCTTCTTGAAGAAATTTAGCCAACCTGCTTGTTGGAACAATTCAGCACAATCTGGGAGCTTCTCAATCCAGGTTAAGTCAGTGGGCTCATCCCTATTGATCTTACCACTTTTTCCACTCTTGCCCATCTTTCTCCTTCAGAAATTTGATGCTGTCTGGTTTTAGGGTTTAGAAGATGTTTATAAACTGGCTTTCTGCTCCTTTAAACTTTTTCACAATCTGCTATATACTCTTGGACAGGCCTGTTTATTTAAAAGATGAAGTAAAAACTTACCAACAGGGGTTCAAATTCACATCTTCAAGGGCTTCATGCTATTCTGTCTCAACTATACAAGCTAGGTCTGGAAAAGCTTTGAAATCAATCACCAAACAGACTGTTTTTTGAACAAAAAATTATCTTCAACCTGTTAACAACTGTGTATCAATATCCTTAACCTGTTAGCAATTCATGAACCATTCTGCACAAAAAGGTTTTTTATAAACGAACTCTGTTGTCACTTTTAAAAATGGATTGCAAACTATTCATCTCACACTATCTCTTTTCAGCTCATCGAAATGCTACTAGGCCTTCCTGTACCTGCATTCTTATGCTTCTAAAAAACAATTAAACTCTGCACCAGACAACCCAGTTTTCAGCAGTCCTCAAGGTATTATATATATCTTCATTTTAGACCAGAGACTCTTAGCGAAACCTGATATAAATGCCAACATTGTTCTTCTAACAATTGACCTTGCAGAGATGACAACTATCATCAGCTTCTCAAGCAAACTGAAAATTTTCTGTGTAAGGGATGAGCATAATAGAACAGTCTACAATTCACTCCAATGATGCTTCCTGTAGACTCTGATTCAAATTGGCATTAGGTCTGAGAGGAATCCTATCAGTCAGTTCATTACAGCCATAATACATTAATGTCAGAGTTCTTTTGAATGTATTGGAGAGCCAAAGCACAAATAACTTTTCCCTCAAACTGTCTCGAAATTCCAAAAACTGAATGCTTTAAACTTAGGGTTATTTTGATGCTCTATTCAATAACATTCATCAGCACAGCTCCAAGCAGTTATTTCTGGGTTTAATATCTCATTTTGGAATGTATTCTATCCTCTGCATCAACCAATTTCTCCAGAATGACCTCCAGCGAGAAAATCCCATTTTTTTCAATTTTAAGGGTTTATATTGAAATACCTGTCAATTGTTCAACTGCAACGGTTTAAATCTTCATTTTGAGCTGTCAATTGCCTTTCCCTGAGCATACAGATGTCTTCATATGGTTACTTTGACTACAGTTTGCGAGATTGAAGAAGCCCTAATTTTCGCCATCATTCATAACTCTGTCTATGCTCTATAGAAACAAAATCCACCTTTCGAGCAGTTAACTTTACTTCACAAGTCCTCCTTTACTCTGATCATGCATGTGAAAAGAAAATTATGCCAGCTTAGACCGAGATTCACTGATAACTGTCCAACTGATTCCACATTATAAGCAATGATGAGCCTAATTTGTTTTGAGACTGAAAACCACTTGAAATCGTGCTGAAATTGAAGCTTACACGTGTTTAACAACTCACCCAATGCGATTAGTCATTCCCAGATCAAAATCATGATAAAAACTTGCATGAAAATTGAAAAAACAAAGGGCCGCGATATTCTTGTAGCGTGCCCTTTGTAAAAATTTTGTCCAGCGCTACAAGAATATCTCCCAAGCTAATTTTTCACCATTTTTCAGCTTTTTGCTAATTTGTCGGAGGTTTAAAAAGCTGCTAAAGTGATAATCATGTCTAGGTAAGCTCCAAATAAACATTCATGAATCAAATATTTGATATAATGACCTTTCTTTAACCCCTTTAAAATGCAAAGGACCAAAAAATCAAATAAACCTATAAAAAGTAAGCTCAAAAAACCTTCTAATCAACCAAAAAGTTCCTAAAGGAAACTCAAAATGAGACTTAAAACAAAACCTTAATTGAAATAAAATGAAAAAACAAACCAAAAATGGAGAAGTCAAACCAAAATTGAGGAAAAAATTTACTGACTTAACATCTGGCTCCAGCTGCGGGATGAAGTCCTCCCTGCGAGACTTCAAGAACCTGTAGACTAGTGCCTTCTGTCTTCTATCTACCTTTCTGCAAACTTCCATTGGGCTATGGAGTCTTTATTCAACCTCACTCACACTGGTATGTACAATGATCAGTGAAAAATGCCCTCATAAACTGTAAAAGTGTTTGAGGAATCGTCCATTCACAGGGCTGGACAACTCCTCACCTTCTAGGGACTGCAAGATAAATGTATTATTTTACAAAACTTTTGATATCAGAAAAGGGCCAAACCAAATATTATCAAATTTGCCATGCTTACCCTTCTGTTCCTTTCTTGCATCCCATCTTAAAACCAACTCACCTTCTGAAAAAGTATGCTCTTTAATTTTTCTGTCAAACCTGTTTTTCATCTTGGCTCTATACAGCTGTGCTTCTTTGTCTACCTTCTCTCTATTTTGCTGTAGTTCAATCATTTCAAAGATTCTCCTTTGCATATCATCCGGTTCCTCTTGAGAGTTCTGAAGGAATTTCATTACTGGAATCCCCAACTGAACAGGGAATACTGCCTCTGTACCATATACCAGCTGATATGGAGAAGTACCAATGGCCTGCTTTACAGTGATCCTATCTTCCCACAAAGCATATTTCAGCATTGAATCCCAAGACCGTTTATTATGCTTCAGCAGTTTCTTGATGCTTTGAACGATATTCTTGTTAGATGATTCAGCCTGGCCATTTCCCTGAGGATAATAGGGAGTTGAATGCTTCAGAATGATGTCATTTTTCTCACAGAAGGCCACCATAGCCTTGGATTTGAATGCCTTGGCATTGTCTGTTATTAATCTATGTGGACAGCCAAATCTACTCAGGATATTGTCTTCAATGAACTCCATAATCACCTTATCTATAGCATTCCTTGTAGGAATGGCTTCCACCCATTTTGTGAAAAAATCTGTGGCAGTCAGAATCCAATGATGTTGTCCTAAAGATGCTGGATTTATCTCTCCAATAAAATCCAGACCCCATTGCTGAAAAGGGGCATTGACTGCAATAGGCTTTAAAGGCAAAGACAACAATTTCTGTTTACCTGCAAATTTCTGACAGGGTATACAAGCTCTTACCTGCTGGTAAACATCTGTGAATAGGGAAGGCCAATAGTATCTAGCTCGTAAGATTTTATATGCTGTAGCTTTCCAATACTTATGCCCCCCACAGGCTCCTTCATGAGATTCTGAAATTACTTCCCCTATTTCAGCTTGATCCAAACACCTTAACAAGATACCTCCTGGGTCTTTCCAAAACAATTGATCCTCTACCAAACAGTACTTTGTAGCTTTTAGTTTCAGAGATCTGGCAGCCTTCTTGTCTAAATGATCAGGACATTGCAGAAATAATAGAAAATGAACAATATCAGCATACCAAACTGAAGATGAATAAAAATCCATGATCCTTTCTTTCTCCTGAAGTGCTTGGTCTTCTTCATGAACTAATTCTTCATCCATGACATGCAGTCCCAGAGCTTGACAATTTGAGTCAGCCAGCAGCTTGGCCAATCCCTGTCCCTTGACAAGCTTAGTAGGTCTGATTTCTACATCGTACTCCATGATCTTTGCAATCCATTTCCCTCTCTTCCCTTCACTATCGGGCTGTGTCAAGACATATTTCACTATAGCATTTGGAACAAATGAAACAACCTTTGAATGCAAGACATAAATTATGAAAAATTTCAGAACCTTCACCAGAGCATAGGCTTGTTTTTCCAGAATACTATATTTCAGCTCAGAATCCCTGAGAGTTTTACTGAAAAAGGCAATGGGCTGCTCTAGTCCTTCCTTGTTTTTCTGAAGTAAGACAGCTGCAATTGTATCTGCTGAAGCGAAAGAAAAAGTAAGGAACTCCTTGGTAAAATCAGGACTTACCAACACAGGTGCTTCAATCAAAGCCACCTTGATTTTCTCAAATGCTGCCTTTTCTTCAACAGTCCACCTGACTTCCTGGTCTTTCTTTAACATAGCCGTGATTTGTTTAATGGTTTCAGCAAAATTAGGAATAAACCACCGCAGAAAATGTATCTTACCAATGAATGATTGCACATCTTTCTTACTCCTGGGAAAACTAATCTTCAGTATTGCTTGGACTCTCTCCGGATCTATTCTGATGCCATCAGCAGACACCAAATGTCCCAACAGTCTACCCTCCTGCACAACAAAATGAGATTTCTTGGGATTCAAAGACAGGCCAAATTTTCTGCATTTCTGGAAAGTCTGCCTCAAATGTTTTAAGTGCTCATCATCAGACTGTGAAAACACAGTGATGTCATCTAAATATATGACAACAAATTTATCTTTTTCTCCCACGAATGCAATGTCCATTTCCCTCTGAAAGGTTTCCCCAGCATTCATCAGACCAAAGGGCATCTTGTCATACATGAAAGTCCCCCAGGGAGTGGTAAAGGCTGTCTTTTCCTTGTCATCAGGGTGCATGGCAATCTGATTGTACCCTGAAAATCCATCCACCATGGAAATCCTCTGTGCTCCGACTACCTGCTATAAGACTTGTTCAATCTTTGGCAGAGGATAGTTGTCTTTTAATGAAGATCTGTTAAGATTCCTGAAATCAACACACAGTCTAATCTTGCCCATCAACACACAGTCCACTCTTGCCCATCTTTCTCCTTCAGAAATTTGATGCTGACTGGTTTTAAGGTTTAGAAGATGTTTATAAACTGGCTTTCTGCTCCTTTAAACTTTTTCACAATCTGCTATATACTCCTTGACAGGCCTATTTATTTAAAAGATGAAGTAAAAACTTCCCAACAGGGGTTCAAATTCACATCTTCAAGGGCTTCATGCTGTTCTGTCTCAACTATACAAGCTAGGTCTGGAAAAGCTTTGAAATCAATCACCAAACGGACTGTTTTTTGAACAAAAACTATCTTCAACCTGTTAACAACTGTGTATCAATATCCTTAACCTGTTAGCAATTCATGAACCATTCTGCACAAAAAGGTTTTTTATAAACGAACTCTGTTGTCACTTTTAAAAATGGATTGTAGACTATTCATCTCACACTATCTCTTTTCAGCTCATCGAAATGCTACTAGGCCTTCCTGTACCTGCATTCTTATGCTTCTAAAAAACAATTAAACTCTGCACCAGACAACCCAGTTTTCAGCAGTCCTCAAGGTATTATATATATCTTCATTTTAGACCAGAGACTCTTATCGAAACCTGATATAAATGCCAACATTGTTCTTCTAACAATTGACCTTGCAGAGATGACAACTATCATCAGCTTCTCAAGCAAACTGAAAATTTTCTGTGTAAGGGATGAGCATAATAAAACAGTCTACAATTCACTCCAATGATGCTTCCTGTAGACTCTGATTCAAATTGGCATTAGTTCTGAGAGGAATCCTATCGGTCAGTTCATTATAGCCATAATACATCAATGTCAGAGTTCTTTTGAATGTATTGGAGAGCCAAAGCACAAATAACTTTTCCCTCAAACTGTCTCGAAATTCCAAAAACTGAATGCTTTAAACTTAGGGTTATTTTGATGCTCTGTTCAATAACATTCATCAGCACAGCTCCAGGCAGTTATTTCTGGGTTTAATATCTCATTTTGGAATGTATTCTATCCTCTGCATCAACCAATTTCTCCAGAATGATCTCCAGCGAGAAAATCCCAATTTTTTCAATTTTAAGGGTTTATATTGAAATACCTGTCAATTGTTCAATTGCAACGGTTTAAACCTTCGTTTTGAGCTGTCAATTGCCTTTCCCTGAGCGTACAGATGTCTTCATATGGTTACTTTGACTACAGGTTGTGATATTGAAGAAGCCCTAATTTTCGCCATCATTCATAACTCTGTCTATGCTCTATAGAAACAAAATCCACCTTTCGAGCAGTTAACTTTACTTCACGAGTCCTCCTTTACTCTGATCATGCATGTGAAAAGAAAATTATGCCAGCTTAGACCGAGATTCACTGATAACTGTCCAACTGATTCCACATTATAAGCAATGATGAGCCTGATTTGTTTCGAGACTGAAAACCACCTGAAATCGTGCTGAAATTGCAGCTTACACATGTTTAACAACTCACCCAATGCGATTAGTCATTCCCAGATCAAAATCATGATAAAAACTTGCATGAAAATTGAAAAAACAAAGGGCCGCGATATTCTTGTAGCGCGCCCTTTGTAAAAAATTTGTCCAGCGCTACAAGAATATCTCCCAAGCTAATTTTTCGCCATTTTTCAGCTTTTTGCTAATTTGTTGGAGGTTTAAAAAGCTGCTAAAGTGATAATCATGTCTAGGTAAGCTCCAAATAAACATTCATGAATCAAATATTTGATATAATGACCTTTCTTTAACCCCTTTAAAATGCAAAGGACCAAAAAATCAAATAAACCTATAAAAAGTAAGCTAAAAAAACTTCTAATCAACCAAAAAGTTCCTAAAGGAAACTCAAAATGAGACTTAAAACAAAACCTTAATTGAAATAAAATGAAAAAACAAACCAAAAAT
>LPNX011172253.1:0-2500 GCA_001517045.1 Pseudotsuga menziesii | reverse complement strand
ACTTCTAGATGAACTCAAAGACAACATATATCCCAGAATCTGATGTTTTCTTTGTTTCATCCAATTTTTTGATCTGATATCTACCTCCATTACAGACCATAGCCTTATGGTGTTTTACCTGCAATAAGCAATACACAAAAATATTACACAACCATTCAATGCTTATGCAGCAATACATGGAAAAGAACAACATGTACGTCAAAATGTAATTTGTAAAATAAAATATTTAGAGGGATTGATTAATTATATGCTTTCCATTTTATCTTTTACACCATATGCCAAATCGATTTCTATCTCTATTATATTTCTATCTCCATTGCGTTGTGCTGCTTTTACCAATGAAGCCACACCCTCCCATGATATTCCATGACCCGATTGTTCGCATCGTTCAATCCATACCTTCATCCAGTCAATATTGTTTATGATGTATAAATGAATTGCATCCCATTCTCGACCAACTATTTGATGAAAATAACCATTAAAATGAAAGAAAGGTCTAAATATCCTAAACAAAGTATATGCTCTTAATTGAAGCAATTATAACTAGAAAATACAATTAGAATATGAACGATATAATAAACATTTTTTAGCTAATAGTTACCTTTCAGCTTCCTCAATCTACCTTTCCCCTTCAGTTTCTCTCCTTCAAATTTGTTATTGGAATCCGGATCACAACTACGACATAAATTGAGCTTTGAAGCTAAAATAGGAAGATATTCACTAACATGCAACATGTTTTGGTATACCATATATCCTTCCATCATAGAACCCTCAACATGTTCTCGTTGTCTCACCAAACCCTTCATAAATTTCAAGTGCCTCTCAACCATCCACATGGAACTTGAGTGCATAGGTCCACACAACTCAATCTTCTCAACTTGGTGTATGCGATAGTGTTCCTATGAATTGAAAAATGCCGATGGTATATGCTTCTGCATTTCACACATGAGACAAGGAATTTCTCTCCTCCAATACTTTATATCTTCTTTATGGATTTCTTTAGATGTCAACCATCTACAAGTGACGCAAACCAATAACGATATTTAACAACAAAAAAACATTAAATTACATATGATGAAATAGTGCACAAAAAAAAAATATAAATTATACAGAGAATTAAAGAAACACTAAGCACATGCAAGTAATCGCTAGTTACCTCATGTACTTACCAAGATTATATATAACTTGTTTGACATTGTTGTCGAAGTTGTCCGGGAGAGAGAGAGAGAGGTATAATATACTGTATCAATATACAAACCACACCATTTATTAAACAAAGAGTATACAAACAAGAAAAAATATATATACGCAGTAAAATGAAAAAAAATAAATCATATGGACATAACAATAATAATTACCTTGATGAAGACATGCCAATCATGTGTTTTGACCCCCGCAAAATCACCTTTTTTTGTTATGATATTCTTCAAGTTCGCACAAAATCCAGTGGGAAATTTAATTTTCCGCATTACTTCTTTGACAACATTGCTTTATTGCTCTGTAAACATCCATGGAATTGAGTTTATATTAACTTGTTCTCCATTGCTATGAAGTTAGATGACGTCTTTCATTGCATGTTTGCTTTCTTGAATGTCTTTGCAAGCTTTCACAACTTTATCTTTCTCCCTCCTTAGCTCCAATAGTCACCATAAGGTTTCAGTAACATTCTTTCCAATATGCACTGTATCAAACAAATGAGAAATTTGTAGGTGCTCATAGTAGGGCAACCTGCTGAATTGAATAGGATAACTTTTCATTGCTCATGGAATCCCATTAATGCCTTCATGATCATGATGGACATCATGAATATTAGTTTATAAATAAATTACATCATAAATCAAATATGGCCACTACAGTAAACAACTCACAATAAAAATTAAAATACATAACAATTCATATACGATGATCCATACGTACCATGATGACGATTTCTATTATATTGCATCTTCCAAAGGTGAGGTGTCATTCTCCATGGTTTTAATGCAGTCTCCTGCTTCCCATTGAAAATATTATTTTTTTCAGTTGTTCTATACTTGTGATTCTTAGAGAGGAAATGCCTATACTCATCAAACACCTCCTTTCTTAATCTTTTTGAACGACGCGATTTTATCTTAGGACCACAAATTGGACATGAAAATTTACCCTTTGTATGAAGACCTACAATATCTAGATATGGAATATCTATGTCAAATATATTCATATATAAACTATTCTAACTACTCCATATAATTAAATGCAATTAAAGTGGAACTTCAAATTACAAACCACAAAATGAAGTTGACCCAGGGGCATCGTGTATTGTCCATACAACAATTGCATGGAATTGAAATTGCCTTTGTCGTATTGGTCTAGATATGTCATACATAGTGATGCCATTCCATAACTTCAGTAGCTCATCTGTAAGAGGTTCGATATATACATTCATATATTTGACTTGGAACTTACCTGATTGATTTGAAGTACATATAAAATATATCATTATGAGAACCATTAAGATATA